>JAGYYJ010002558.1:0-85937 GCA_019671005.1 Hibiscus mutabilis
ATTATTTTCATTGACTTAAACACTACTTTTAATTAATTATAATTAATATGAATTTGACAGGTCAATCAACATACTAAAGTTTTCCTAATAAAATTCTGATAATTATATAAAAAATAACTAACATCCATGGCAACTGTACCAAAAATATGGTATTTAATTTTCCCCCAAAAATATGGTACTTTTCAAATTATTCCCAACAATATTGTACTTTTTACAGTAAAGTCGGATTGAAAGAATTCCGACTTTGAATAGTATTTGTATTTTTTTATTAGAAAAATTAAAGTCAAACTGAAAAGTTGGATTGTATACCCACCATCTTTAACAATTTTCAATTAAAAAATAACATAAACTGTAAAGTCGAATTGTATTCCCACCTTACTTTTACTACAGTAAATACAATAAATTTGGAAATAAAAATAAGGGTACTATATTTTTTTAAAAAAAGTTTTCGGCTGCCATATTCATGGCATTTCCCCAACATCCATAGTAATAATTGGTTAAAATAATATAAAAGTTGATTAAAAAACGTAAAATAGTATTTTTAATGTGATAGTTAAATATAGACACTTATAATTGTTAATAAATTAAAACAATTTTGGTACTTCTTACTAAACGTGTAACTATTTTGCACATCTTTTTGTCTGAATTTATTGTTTTAAGGACAAAGTGAACTAGAGATCCACCACCTAATACAATATTTAAAACATAGAAAATTCCATTACAAATTGCTCAACCCAATATATAATTTCCATTGACTTAAATTCTACTTCTTTTAGTTATTTAGAATTAAAAGTTATATTCGACAAATCCATCAAAATACTAGAAAGAATATCGATTCGCCAATTATTATATGGACGAGGTTAAATAAGTAAAATAAATAATTTGAATCATGATGTTATAGAAAACAAATTCGATTAAAATGATCATTTTCATTATCAAAGGTCAATACCGGTGCTTATGAAAAAAACTAACGTACACTTCAAAATATAATAGTGAAATCAAATATACATTCTTAATAAAATACTTTGCATGAAATTATACACGTATATATGCAAAATGGGATTTGCACGGTGATCAGATTAAATATTCCATTTGTCGGCTTATTATGTGTAATTCTCTCTCTATATCTGTAAAAATAACTCTATAGTTCAAGGATACTGTCTGACTGTCTTTAAGGAAGGGACGAGTAAAGACGGACGTAAGATTTTATGTTAGGGGTAGACTTATAAAAATTATAAGGAAAACGAATTTATAAATTTTTAAGAATGCAAAAGTAAATTTTTAATAGAATATACATAAAAAAATTTAATTTTTTTTTAAATCATATGAATTTCAAATTTTAAAGAGACCGATCGCCCCTTCCAGCCACGTCGGTCCATCTCAGAGGATGAGTAGAGCATATAAATCTGATAAATCCCAAGAGACATGGAAGATCCCATGCTTTGATATCGGAAAATCCTCTATTCCCCCCCCCCCTCTCTCTCTCTAACTCACCACCCCATGTGATGCTTCCTGGAAAATAAACACATAATCATAAATGTTGACTTTTCCCAACTGTATCATATTTATATATATATACACCATAGAGTTAAGGGGACATATATAGACGGAGCTCTATATATTTATGCATTGAATTAGTGGTACCTAAAAGGAATTAACACAATAAGAGAGAGAAGCAATAAACAAAGAGAATGAGGAGCGATGAAGTGCGGTTGAATTGTGGGATAACAATTCCAGTGATTGGTTTAGGTACTTATTCTTCTGATAATCATACGGACACAACTCAGAAAGCTATCCATTTCGCTCTCAAGGCACGTTCCCGTACACACCCTCCTCCTTTCCATCCCTTCATTACATATCGTATAATACATGCATGCAGGTATGTATGAATATCACATGCGTATGTAAGTACACTTTCCTATATGCAGATGGGGTACAGGCATTTCGATACCGCAAGAATATACGGTTCGGAGCCGGCTGTCGGAAATGCTTTAAGAGTGGCAATTGAGGATCAAATCATCCCAAGGGAAGATGTTTTCCTTACTTCTAAACTATGGAGCGCTGATCACCATGATCCTGTTTCAGCTCTCAAACACACTCTCAGGTACATGCGCTGATGGCGGTAGTTTAAATCTTCATTTATGCATGTATACATGAGATGTTTTAGAATTAATGTATGTTGCAGGAAGCTGGGTATGGAGTACATAGACATGTATTTGGTGCACTGGCCGGTGAAACTGAAGCCTTGGGCTTGTGATGCCGTGCCCAAGGAAGAAGACTTTGAAAAGGAGTTGGACATGGAGGCAACCTGGGAAGGGATGCAGAGATGCTTAGACATGGACCTGTGCAGGTGTATTGGTGTTAGCAATTTCTCCACCAAGAAGATTCAAAACTTGTTGGGTTTTGCTTCCGTCCCTCCTGCAGTTAACCAGGTGGAAATGCATCCAATGTGGAGGCAAAGCAGGCTTCGGGAAAGCTGCGGCGAGCACGGCATCCATGTGAGTGCATATTCACCACTAGGAGGACCTGGGAATGCATGGGGATCCACCGCTGTGGTTCAAAATCCAATCATCAAATCCATTGCTCTCAAACATAAAGCAACTCCTGCTCAGGTATTTCATTCTCCTTTCTAGCTCGAGTCCATCTTTAAAAAACACTACCCGACCCAAAATTATATACTTAAGTTTGACCCGACCCGGTCTATATATAAAAAAACAATTTTAAGGATCTATTTGTAAAAAAAATAATTTAGAGGCTTAATCGTAAAAAAATAAATTTAATAATCTTATTGTAATATATAAATATAAATATAAATATGGGGCATTATTGCAAATATTCTTAAAAATATATGAGAAAATTACACTATTAATCCAGAGTCGGGTTGAGCCGAATATTTTTCACCATAAACCCGACCTAAAATCACCATTAAGAAAAACCCGACTTGAACCGATTCTTTTAATAAAAAATAGACACGATCGGGCCGGGTGAAATGCCATCATATTTCTAACTTGATTGACCCAAGTAGACCACCACCAGAGATTCAAATAACGGTTTACTACTGCAATAGCAGCCGCTACATAGCAGTAGTGACACATTAGAAACTACTATTAAAATATATAGCTGTCCACAATAATTGCAATAGAGTCCCTCATGTTTGTAACCGCGATTTAAATCCCTGACCACTACTACTTTTATATGTGAACGGAGTATAGTATCTTGATGAATTGAAGGTTGCATTGAAGTGGGGAATATCGAGAGCAGCAAGCGTGATTGTGAAGAGTTTCAATCCGGAGAGGTTGAGGGAAAACATGGGATCGTTGGACCTCAAATTGGACGAGGAAGATTTGATGGAGATTGACAAGTTGGAGGAGAGGAAGATCATGAGAGGCGACTTTCTTGTTAATCATACAACAAGCCCTTACAAGTCTCTTGAAGATCTTTGGGATTGCGAAATTTGACCAGTAAATTATCAACATATGGCAATTTTAGTAAGAGATTAAAATATTTAACGATGTCTATTTTGTTTTGCAATTTCTACATGTCAATATACTAATATCCCCTTCCCTTTCAATTCCCTGAAATATCATTGCAACATTACATATCTCCTGCGGGCTCAACTCCTCTATTTTGTTTACATGTGTTACAAAATTAATAACGAAAGTGTAATTGAAAGATTGTGGGAGGACTCGATTGGAACGATACTTTAAGGATTAAAATGAAATATTTGAAAATATGGGGGATAATTTAAAGTAGTATTAGGTACTGTTTTTGTCCCAAAGTTATATCTTATTATCACTTTAATATTTAAGGATTATTTTAGTTCAAATTGACCCCAAAATTACTAAACGTCTACCACGTTAGTCCGTTAAAAATACTGTAGGACACTCTAGGAATATATAACGAGGTACAAAAATATTTATACTAAATTCAAAAAAGAAAAATAATCATAAAAATTGAAAAACCTTGATTTAAAAAAAAATCAAATTTTTACCAACGGGGTTAGTCCAAGTGGTAAGAACCTTGGTATCGCTTAAACAGTTCTCGAGTTTGAGGCATTGTGTATGCAGGAAATGCTGGGAGACTCACCCACCAAAACTATGTGTATGACGAGGGTGAGTCCAGATTATTCAGAGCGAAGCCTGGAAATCGAAAAGAAAACAAAAAAACTTATTTTTTTAATTTTTAATTTTACATTTTTTAAATATTGTGTATTTTTCCAAAAGAAACTTATTAAATTTTTGAAAATTTCAAAATTTCTGAATTTTGTAACATGTTTTTGGATTTTTTGATTTGATATATTGTGCCGAAAATATAAACTTTTTAAAAAATATTAAAAGTTGAAACAACATTAAAAAATTCTCAATTTTTCTAAAATATAATAGATTCTTAACTTTTGGGGGATTTTAAAAACATCTCTTTCTTTTTTCCCTTCAAATTTTGTGAATTCTATGCTTTTTAAATAACTTCTTAGTATAGTTTATTATTAAAAAATTGATAATTTATTTTGATTTTCCCCAATTTTTTGGGATTTAAAGACTTTGATTAATTTTTTATTCAATATTTTGTTCCCTCGTATTTTTTTTACATAAATACATAATGGACTAAAGTGGTGGGCATTTAATAATTTTGAGGCCCTTTATGTACTAAAGTGGTAAGGAGATAAAATTTAGAGTCACGATAATATTTAACTTAAGAAAATATTTTGGGTGATATTATAACAAAATTGCAAGCTAATATGACGAATAAAACATATACATGTTAAGGCATTGGTTACTGTATAGTTATAACATGATGATTATATGACGAGTTGTCATTTTGATTAAAGGTCAGTTCGACATTATTTTAAAAAATTATGTGAAAAAGTGATTTTAAAAACTTAAGTTTAAAATTTTAGTATTGGTATTTTTGTTAAAAGTTAATTTTTAGGAGATAAAGGTTTGTTTTAGACATTAGGTTATAAAATTTAAATGTATTAATTTAAATTATATTTAAATTTATTAATATTATTATATATGAAATATAAAAATAAATTATAATGAAAATATAAAAAATATTTCATAACCGCGGTCTGCTTACCATTTTTTGACATCCAACGATGCTGTTGATGTGAATGGAGACTGGAAATTTATATGGGGAAAGAAGGTTCCAGAACGGGTGAATGGAGTCTGAGGACATATTGAGTCGTTGCATTGTCTCGCTAATGAGTTCACTGCAAGCAACGGGGATTCAATGGCGAGAAAGATTTCTGACCACCATCATCGCTTTCAAAATATTAGTACTGGTCATGCATCTGCAGGCAGAGGTGAGCGTTTGAGAGAGTCGAGTCGAGTCAAAAATTTTGAGTTATTCGAGTTGACACGTCATATTTTAAAACTTAAATTTTATTTAATTTTTTTTCAATTCGAGTCAAGTTTTTGAGAAGTTATATAAATCTGGTTCTAATTTAAACGACTTTAAATTTGAATTGGAGCCAAACTTAAACTTGAGGCATATATTTTCATATGTTACATATATTTTTTCATATTGTTATATATATAATCAAGAAAAATTGAGTGACTCCACTCGAACTTAAAAATCTATCTACTAATTATTAAAAATTTCGAGTTATTCAAATTTTCATTTTGCAACTTAAACTCTATTTGAATTTATTTCAAGTCAAATTAAGACAAAAAAATTTTAATTATTTCGAGTCGAATTGAGTTTTACTCACCCTTTTTGTAGGGGGTTATCTGCGATGACCAAGGCTCATGGGTTTTTGGCTTCTCTGTGAGCTTGGGGTTTTGTTCCGTTTTAATGGCCGAAATTTGGGCGATACACAATGTCCTGAGACATTCATGGGGGCTGGGTATTCACAGATTGGAGCTGGAAAATGGTAACATTGAGGTTGAACGTATTCTCAATTGTTCTTCAGAAGCTTTAGCGGGTATTATTCTTGTGGTTGACATCCGTGAGCTCCTGTCAAGAAATTGGGAGGTCAAAGTACACTGGGCTCGTGAGCTTGGGGTTTTGTTCCGTTTTAATGGCCGAAATTTGGGCGATACACAATGTCCTGAGACATGCATGGGGGCTGGGTATTCACAGATTGGAGCTGGAAAATGGTAACATTGAGGTTGAACGTATTCTCAATTGTTCTTCAGAAGCTTTAGCGGGTATTATTCTTGTGGTTGACATCCGAGAGCTCCTGTCAAGAAATTGGGAGGTCAAAGTACACTGGGCTCGGCGGGACGTGAATTCTGTGGCGGATAAGTTAGCCGGGATAAACCAGTGGGGAAGTGATGTTCGTTGCCCCACCTGTGTCGGTGTTGGCAATCGTAAACAAAGAGCAAACTTTGACTGTGTGAGAGTTTTCTTGCCTGCTGTTTGTATTTTGGTCGTGGTTTTTGGTTACAGAGAATTTGCAGATAAGAGGAGTGATGTTAATCCATTGCTCTCTCACTTTCAAATATCCATACTAAATTGCATCAATATCATGACAATGCTTAGTCTCTGTTTGCTAACCTAGTTAGTCTTACAGAAAATGAAGCGGCTGATAAAATATTTTGACGTTAGGAGTACATCACCACACTGGCAGCGAAGGATCGAATTCTTCCTTGACGCCTAGAAATTCCTCATCTCACGTCCTCTTGAAAAACTTCCCACCTCTTTTTCCCATGCCAGTTCCTTCAAGACTCGACGAAAGCAAAGATTTTGCCTCTGGCCTCCACTGCAACTCTTTAAGATTACAGAATAAGGTTGCAAGTGCAGGGGATATGCCACTTTCCTTTATGTTCTTGCATGATACCACTATCAGAGTTTCGAGGTCCTGCCATGAAAGAATTGCAGCTTCTAGACCTTCGGTTGTCAGTAAGGAACAGCCTTCTAAAGATAAGAACTTTACTCTCCTGTAAGAAAAACAAATGGCAGATAGTTTTCAATTAAGACAACGCTGATTGTCTAGTTCCGAGATCTCGTATTCTTACATGTGATTGTAACATAATTGATCCTCATCATATTGCTACCTAACAAACATTATGATCGCACATTTCTGCAAATAATCTAACCGAGTCTCATCAAACATTTTAAAAACTACTTAGCCTGGAGTCTCATCAAACATTTTAAAAATACACACACACATAGGTAGAACTTGTAATTTGTATTTATCAGGTCCAACCAATCAATCAAATCTCATCTATCTGCACACATGCATAATTGCATATATATACACACATACATACATACAATATAAAAGTAGATGGAAGAATATTTCAAAATCATTTGAGCTTCATTACATGGCTTAACATTTCGAAATAAATGGCCAAAGGTTCTCATCATTGCAACAGAAACCGACCCTTTTTTCTCTTTCAGGCAACATCAATGGTAAAAAAAGATCACAGAAGTGAAATATGAACTAAACAAATCCCTGACCATCTCTAGATTAGTTCCTAATCTAAAACATTTTCTATGAAAGCACAAGCCACGGTAATGAAAACAGGCTAAGAAAATTATGAAGAACAAAATGAGAAAGACTCATTATTACCTGCAAACACTTGCAAAGGTGAACATATCATTATCCAATCCCCAGCAGTCCATAACAACAACCTCTCTGACGGCCTTGCATACTCGAAACAAAGCTCTCATGCTCTTCTTATTCTGCAACAGGCACTTTTGCAAATGCAGCCGCTCGAGAGCCGGACAAAAATCCAAGTTTGCGTCGGGACCAGGATTCAAGTCAATCCTCTTACAAGTTAGCAACTTCAAAGTCTTCAAATTCTCACAATAAGACAATGCAGCCAACCATCCGTCTTCCATTCTATGATCACAAATAGTCAATTCTTCAAGCATTAAGCAGCATTGCCCAATCGCTTTGATCCCATCGAAACTCCCTTCACATCCACTAAGCTCAAGCTTAACCAACCTCTTGCACCCTCGAGCTAAGATAGTTAACCCAATATCGGAAACCAATGAACTATAAAGACCATCAACGGTTCCGACAAGTTTCAGGATTTGCAAATTCTCACATGCCGCAATCCCGCGTAAAACATTTTCGTTACACTTATGTAACTCCAACTCTTGCAGTGTCAAACATTCTTCGGCTAAAGTTAACAACCCCAACTCGCTGGCGTTAATAACCACTAGTCTTCGAAGATTTGGGCAGCCATTGGCTAGGGCTTGAAGACCTCTATCAACAACTTCTACAGGCAATAAATATTCTTCCAAAAGTTCCCAATTTGAACAAAACCCAGAACTAATTTGCATCGAAACCATTCGATGAGTTAATAGAATCCCAGAATTCCGAGGCGAAAACAAACAACCATTAAGCAAATTCACGTGTGCTAAGTTAGGGAATCTTGTGATTAACCGACCTGATACGAGAAAATCCCAATCTAGGATCCTCAAGGACCGAACCAAACGGCCCTGGAGATTGAGCCACCGTTTGCAGACGAGGGAGTTAGGGTTCCGTTGTGAAAGGGGGAGCTCCGAGAGGATTCTCAAGAGGAGCTCGTCGGATAAGAGAAGGGTTCGGTCGATGTTACCGAAATGGGGGATAAGGGTTTCGGATTTGGGGTCTTTTGATGCTAAAGACCGAAGCTGCATATCGAACACCACATGCTTCAATGGTTTCGTGTTTTTGAGCCAAATGTCTGACCACCTCGGCGGCCTCTTCTTCAATGGCGAATCTGGGTTTTCCTGCAAAACAGACATCGTTTCAATCAACGCCTTCTCCTTCTCTGCTCCCTGCTTCAATCTATAACCAGTTGATGCCACTGCACTAAGTTAACGTCTATGGACTTCTAGCAACACAAATGGATTTTCTCATTCCTGTGGGGGAAAAATATGAGATTTTGTTGGTTTTATCTTTTATTTTTGAAGAAGAAACTGACGGATAAGAATGGGGAGTTTTTTCCTTTCTTGATTTCAACTTCAGTTCAGCCTATGACTTTGATGCGGCTAACGGATTCCTTGAAGCGGTGGGGTCGGGATTTTAAATCTAAATATTTTTTAATGGGTAAAGTACTTAGATGATTCAATTATGAGTAAAGCTATATTTAAGTCAGTTAATTATTATAAGTTATATTTAAGTCATTTAATTATAAGTAATATTATATTTGGGTCACTCTCATATTTAAAAAATATATTTTAATTTGTGTATTAGATTAATTAATAATTTTAAATAAAATATACTAGTGTTAACGATGGTATACAAGTGATTTAGAAGAAAAATAACTAAATTGATATATTTTTTAAATATGAAGGCTGACCTAAATGTAATCTTACCTATAATTGAGTGACCAAAATATAATTTTTAATATTTAGGTGACTCAAATGTAATTTTACCCATAAATGAGTGACATCTATTGTAGTATATCCTTTTTTAATTTATTTGTGTGAAGCTTTTGGACGTATTGCTTTTCGTTTTAATTTGAGATTTTGAATTTTTTTTGTTATCATCAAAAGCAGTTTTGAACGTCTATTGGTTGAACCAATATTTAACGTGGAGAGATTTTAGGTTTTCAGCTAAAATTAGATATTTGAATTTTCACCCTATAAATTAAATTAAATGAGTACTTTTTATAATTTATTTTTGATTTAAATTAATTGATTAATAAATTAAATAATAATTATTATATTAAAACATAAAAAAAATAATAAAGGTTTTCAGGTAGAGCGGGAAAATTGGTCAGAAATTCACCTAAGTCGAGGTGGGCCGGGGTTGTCCCATCTGTTCTTCGCTGACGGCATTATATTTTTTCAGAAGCTACAATTTCTCTGAAGAATATTATCAGTCGAGTTTTGGATCATTTTTGTGCAGTATTTGGACACAAAGTTAGTGCGCTTAAAACCCAAATTTGTTTTTCTACTAACACTAAGGTGGAGACGTGACATGACATTGTTTCTGAGTTGGGTTTTGTGGAGGTCCAAGACCTTAAAAAATACCTTGGGGTTTCCCTCCTACAGCTACATAGTCGTGTGACTAATGCCATATATGGTTACTTACTAGATAAGGTTCGGAAAAAACTTTTTGCCTGGTCGGCGCGATCTTTGTCCTTTGCGGGACGAGTCACTCTAGCCAAATCTATTTTACAGGCTATTTCTAGTTACACTATGCAGGTTACCTAGTTACCTAAGGTATTAGCGAGAGATTAGCGATTTTCGAATATTTCCCGCCCAATTCTCGCCCTCACCCTATGTGTATTGCTCAACATTTTATATCCAAGCATATCTTGGTCGTACTCACCACCTCAGCTCTCAATTTTGATTGGAAAAAGTAACCGACAAAACAAGGAACATTGGGGTTAATGTAGGACGATTTTGACAACATTGGAGATGGCTGGTGGCCTGGAAAGATTGAATCTGATTCCATGGTGTGAAAACCATGGAAACTTTGGCACCTGTTTATCAGAACCGAATCTCAAATTTTGGAATTTGGAAATTACCATGCATTGAGAAAAGGTGAGACGAATATGATTAATTGAGCAAAAAAAAAAGGTCGTATGAATGGCCAGAGGAGTGTTCAAGGCTGGTGACGGTGGCATCCGATACGATCATACATAGTAGAATCGGGATACTATTAGCAGTATTACTACCAAACTGAAAACAGTAGTCGCCGAAAGCAAAATCTCTCAATCGAGCAGGCCAAACTCCAACCCAAACGGCCACAAAAATCGTAGATCATCGAACCTTAGGAACAACCAAGAAACAAAAAGGAAAAAGGAGAAAAGCAGGAACGAGAGAGTATTGAAGAGGCGGTGGGTGGTGGTACTAAAATTTTAGTGATTCTAGTACGAATTTAAAAATTAAGCTCTAATAATAAATATTAAAAAATTAAATTTTAAAAATAAATTTTTAATATCAAGTATTAGAAAAATAGGTCTATAATAATAAATATTTTTTAAAAATATACTCCTAATAACAAGTATTAAAAAATTAAATTTTAAAAGTATATGCCTAATCACAAATATTGAGGAAAAAATTAGACCTCTAATAATAAATATTGAGAAAAAATTGAACCTCTAATAACAAATATTAAGAAAAATATATTTTAAAAGTAGACTCCTAATAACAAATATTTAAAAAATCGAACCCTTAATAACAAGCATTGAAAAAATTAGAGACATAATAACAATTATTTAAATAAAATAGAACTCTAATGTAAGTATTGCAAAAAAAAATGGACCCTAATAATAATTTTTTTAAAAAAAATTGAGCTCTAATAATAATTATTAAAAAATTAGACTCAATAACAAATATTGAAAAAATTAAAATTTAAAAATAAACTCTTAATAATAAGTATTAAAAAATTAAACTATAATATTAATATTATAAAAAAAGTATTAGGCGCTGAGCAAGCATTACTCTCGGTCATGCTCAAAAACAGCTCTAACAACGCCACAAAAACCTAAAGGAACACTAGAAGAAGAAGAAGAAGAAGAAAGACAAGGTAGAGATAAATTTAGCCACTTTTAATGAGTTGTTAGATATGATAAGTTTTTAGAGTGTCAAGTGAACCTTTTTATAATGACAAAAAGCCTATATGTGCATTACATTCGAGAAATTCAAAGTTAAATTAAACTATAAATACTTAAAAATACCAAAATAATAACGAGGTACAATTTTTAAGGACCAAAACACTAATGTTTGACTCTATAAAAAATAATATTGTTGGTAGTAGAGACAGATTTAGGTTAGAATTAAATATTGAGAGAGACAAATCTATTAAACCTTTAAATTTATAAATTAAAAAGGGTAACATGTCATATTGACTACTACTTAAGCTAAAATAGACCTTAAATACTACTATACTAAAAAGTTTTGCGAGGCTATATACGACTTCATTCTTGGTTGGTAGTATTTATTTAAGCTTTCGTCTACTTATTATGCGAAACCTTTATTATTATTATTATTTAATAAGAGATAAAACTATACCACATACTTCATTAAAAAAATTTTCTAATCTTAAATTGAGGAAAAAGAGTACACGGAGTAATAACTACAACAACATATACATATACGAAACAATCCAACAAACAATGATATCATCATCCCAACCCCACATGTACGAGCATGGTGAATCTCACATGCTGCAAGTCATATATCACTACAACACCTACCCAATACCCGACGCATGCTGCTAGTCATACATCACCAGCCCTTGAACCTCACGCGGCAGCAAGCAAACGTGGTGAATCTCACCCGGTTCCCAACCACGTAAAGCACATGCCAGCCGATCAGACACGGTATTCGATGCACGACCAATATGTCGGACATTAACCTCCCAATCCTGGGTCATGAGGTCGTGGATTGCACAAACCAAGGCATTACCTTCATTTCGCAAATCATTCTGCATAATCCTACTAACCATCTCCCCGACAATCCGAGTCCACAATTACACGATTAAACTGAAGCCTCTAGGCATGTCTAAGACCATCTAGGATCACCCATAGTTAAGCAGTCCCCGCTGTGCATCTTCCTAAACTACGGGAAAACCCAAATAACTATTCCCCTTGGTCCCCTCGGATCACCCCCAACCACGGCATCACCATTCTCAATGTCTACAGCCCCATCAACATTAAGCTTTACCCACCCATTAATCTGCAAGCTCCAAATTGAAGGCGTACGCTCACCAACAATTGGATGCAAAGAGGTATCGAGAGGTCTCATTATTGGCAGCAACAATCAGCTCTACATACCGAATGCAGGCTCCCACAAAATCCTCATTCTCAACATAATTCGGGTCAAACATAATCTTATTACGTCGAGTTAGAGACTCCAACAAACAATGGGATATAAAATGTTCCAATGATCACCACAAATAGCATGCCTTCCACCATTTTGTATATTAAAATTAATCCAATCAGGCATTGGGAGTGAGAAAAGGCCATCGTTGACTCAAATTTCACCGGACTCAAACCGAGCAATCACATAGCACATGCAGAACATCTTCCCTCTTTCCTTTACATATCCCACAGCGATCCTCCATAGTCATATGTCGTCAAAATCGCTCCGTATTCGTAAGTAAATTACCTTTTAGAGCGAGCCATAAAAACGCCCCCATACGTTATGGAATAGGCAAACGCCACACTACTTTCCAAATTCTATCAGGATACACTACTTTCCAAATTCTATCAGGATCCATTTCAAAGTCGCCCACAATCTGACGATAAGCCTTTTTAACCGCGAACTGAAAATTAGACTCCCCCCCCCCTCAATACGATCAGGCCCAAACATAGGTGAAGGCGGCAACATGGTCAGGATATGATTAACACACTCCTCCGGGAGCAAATTTTCTAGCCGATCCACATCCTACTCACCAGAATCCGTAAAAAAAGACGCTACTGGACAAGGCAAAGGAGGCTGTGAACTTGGTAACAGAGACGCCAAAGGACCAACACCAACAGTCCACACATCGTACTAAAAATCAATCGAGCAACCATCTCAAATCACTCCTGCCGGATATTAGGCCAAACATGGTGAAGACCCGCCCATAAACGAGACCCATTGCGTCTACAAAGAGTGGTCGGAATAGGACCCTCCCATTTATACATCACTAGCAATACGCGCACCCAGAGTTTATGGTCATCTTGTATCAACTGATAAACCAACTTCACGAGGAAAGCATAATAAATTTCTTCAAATCTCGAAGACCAACACCCCAGCACCCGCAATCTACAGGTGCTTGCATCTTCTTCCAAAGGAATAATTAAACTTTTCATTCATGGATGTGAACGGGGAAAATTTTAACACCGAAACTCAAATGAAGATGAAGATAACTGAATCGTAATCGTATAAATAACGTATCTTATTATCAATATTTCAGTTCATTGAAATATTAATAAGATTGGGTGACCCCTCTAGTAGTTTACCATTTTAGTTTATGTTTAATTCTTTTATTATTGATGCATATGAAACTATGATATTTACTTTTCATATTATTTGATATATATGATATCTACTTTTTGAATTATATGTTGATGACAAGAAAGACCAAACCAAAAATACAAGAGCATCATCAAGTACCATTGCTAGATCGATTTGGCTACAAAAAATAATTATCGGTTAAGTTGTTATTTTAGCTTTCAAATAATTTATTTATTGTTTGTAAAACTAAATTTATCATTTATGTTTGTATTTTAGAGATTTGATGTTGGGTATTTAATGTTGACTATATATTTTAATATATTAAGATTTCAATATTTATATGTGTATTGAATATATGATTTGTAAGTTTAAATTGATCATATATTTTGATCGGTAAATTAATAAATTTTATTTAATTTTTTGGGTATAAAGATTCTCCGAAAACCGTAGAGATCCAGTGGGTATGTAGATGAGAACAAAAAAATCTACGAAACATGTAGTTAAAATTCCTAAAATTGACCCCACAAATATTAGAGACTGAGTGAGAAATGCAAAACTGTGTTAGCCCCGCCCTATTCCCACCCCTATACATGTGGGCTGATGTCATAGTTTAGTCATTATTTGTGACTTGTGAGGTTATAGTTAATAAATGGATGTTTGAAATGCATATATAATTAAGCTAACATAACTTTGATAAACAAAAAGGCTAACATAACCGAGAGAAGCATGAATACAGGATGCTCACACAAATATGCCCGTCTCGGTGGCCAAACACGCTGAATTTGAATACATAATTAAACAACAAACAAGCATTACTAGAAGATACAAAGCTCCCTCGCTGTGACAGAACAAAGGCAGGGCAGCTCTCAATTATTCCTTAATTAGCAACATACGCGATCAATCCGTCCATCGTTTAATTCGGTTGGTCCGTAAGGTGAGCGTCGACATCCTTGGACAGATCCACTACTAATTGCAGCAGACTCTCGGGATGTTCAATCCCCTCGTTCAGCTTCTCGTATTCCAGTGTCCACTGCACTACGCTGCCACTGCCGTCGCTCTTGGCCGAAGCTTCAATCCTGGCTACAAAGCTCTTGTACTTCTCCAATAGGTCTCCTTCCATTATTCTCAAAGTGATCAAGTTGTTATCAGGATCCATGGCTTCTATTACCTCCTTCGCCACACTAGCCTTCCCATCTAAACGAACAAATAAGTTTTAAAAAGTGCACGGAATGAAGCGGGAAAACATGAAAAAAGAAACCTGGGTTTTGTTACCGAGAACATAATTCCAGTTGATAATGCTACCAACTTTGCTCCATTCACCTTCGTGTAAATCGCACCCTTGAATCTTGTCATAGCTAGCATGGTGCACGTGGTGGGGTTTGTTGGTGAACATATCGCGGAACCGCTCGGGAGAAGCTTTGATCTCCAAATCGGCCTCAAGCTTACCGACCAGAGCTGAAGATGCCATTGTTTCACACTAGTTTTTAAGTGGGGGTTTATGATTTAGGCTTTAGCAAAACACACTATTTATAACCAATGAAATAAAAAGAGTTTGTCTTAAATGACAGTCTGTAATCGTTTGAAAAGGGCTGCTTGAATGGAAAATAATAACCAAAAGGATGTTTGGAATTTACCACAATTGCTAAGGTATCTTGGGCGGTTGGCCAGGTGGGTGGAGGGAAGTTTTCAAGAGATCATATGAAACGGGTGGCTGCAAATTTCCTGTATTTTGTAGGTTCGTATTTTGGATAGAATTTTGATAATTTAAGTATTGTATCAAAAGTAATATCAGATATTTTTAATTTAAATATACTAATATGATTAAGTTAACATCAAGCATTGAATTAATTGACAAAAACACAAGCAAGAATATACATATTAATTATCAAACATCACCTTGTTTTTCCTTTCATTTCCAGACTGCTATTCATTTTAGAAGCCACTTGGAATTCTGGTATTTTTCTGTACCTTCCAAACTCTCTCTTTTTTCTTCTTGATTTTCAGCGTTTATTTTTCTTTAATGGTGGAAACATTACTCTGAATCGAATTGGATTAACCTTTATATTAATGATTAATTCTTCATTTTCCAGCACAGTGATCAACTGGAATGGTTTGCTTAGCATTCATATGCCAGGGCTACTACAATTCGATTATCAAAGGTGTTTCGACGATCATGGTCTCATATTCAAGTAGGAACGGAGTTAAAATGCATGGTAATTTACTTACTTAGTCACTGGTTTTCTCAAGAACACGCTTCGATTCAGAGTAATGTTTCCACCATCACTAGCATAACATTTAAAAGAACCTGAGAAAACATAACACAGATATTGCACCATTGTTGCAGGGTTTGTCATCTCGGATTGAGAAGGCATCGACTGGATCACTTCTCCACCTCATGCTAACTATACCTACTCAATTCAATCCGGCATCGACATGGTTAGAGCTTATATTTGATGTTGAATTTCATGTGTTTGATCCTCTCACTATATTGTCAATTGTCATCTCTGCAGGTAATGGTGTCTTACAACTATACCGAGCTAACCTTGTGAAAAACAATGTCATCCCCATTAACCGTATTGATGATGGTGTGAAGAGATTTGATTAGAGAAGCAATGAGAAGATCACTAGTTTTTGCTGAAGAACTATTAACAAATACTGAAGCAATTGGGTTACCAGTGGTGGATGGAACCTTACAATCGGTAAACAAACAATTTACCTCGTTTTAGTATTTTTAACTATGTTGTTCTGACTCTTTATGTATCTCCAAGTGGTGGTGTAATGGTGGTTCTCAGTTCGAGTCCTTAATAAGTCTTAGAGTGGAAGATCGTGGTTTTTCATATTGCATGTGTCCTTTTATATCACTCGGATAGGTATTATAATGGTGTTGTCGTGGCGCTATGATTGGACCAGCTACGAGATAACGTTCTAGGTTTGTCGTGGCCGCAAAACATTGTTCGTCTGAATATGTTAGCGGGTTGCTTCTACTTGTTCGCTTACATGGAGGGTTTGCAAGGTTAGGTTATCGCCCATCGTCTGCGGTATGTGTTCGTAGACAACGATTTCTTGACACGTGACAGTAATGTTCGCAGGTACTAACAATGTTGTTAAATCCCTCCTGAAAATCAAGTTATTTTCAAAAAATATATCAAACCCTCTCATGAACACATTCTCAAACTCGTGATAAACATCAATACATTTACTAATTTGGCATTTTCAAATTTGAACTCGCTTTCACATAAAAAGTAATTTGAGACTGAATTTTCTTGGTCGAAGTCATTTTTAGTATAGTATATGCTTTCAAAACAAACTTATTTTCACAATAAAATTCCTCAAAAAAATATTTTCACAATAAAAATGGACCGAACCTCAAGATTTTCTGTTAGAGTTGCAACTCTAATTCCTTTTGGACTGACCTTAATATTAATAAAGAAGCAGTGACAAAAATAGGTGCAGAACTGATCAATTCGTGTGGAATTCTACTTCATCTTTTAGATATACGTTGAAGAGTAGAGAACTTTTTAATGAAATTTCTTTCTGTGTAAGTTTCCTTTGTAATCAAATAATCTATTCTTATAAATAGATTTTAAGAATTGCGGTTAAAATTATCGGTTGAAAATTTTTTCGACATAGTAAAATTATTCATCTTCTACCTGTAGTATTTTTCTTCTTAGGTTTTCAACTTAAATCCTTGTATTCTATTTTCTTTTTTATTTTATAATTATTTTTATATCTCATTATTACCGTCTAGAAAATTATAATATTTCCACGAAAGTCTTTTTTCAAATTCTAGTTTGTTACTTCAAAACCAAAATTGTTTTAATGAGAAAATGGCCAACCTTCGAGTTTTCCATCGAGGTCTTTTAAAAATCTAATTTTTATTAAGTCAAAATATGTTTTCATGATCCCCATCGAGGTCTTTTATTCCACTTAAGTTTCAAAGTTGAATTCGTGTTCAAGGCAAAAATAGTACAAGTCTTATCGTGAAAAGAAAAAGTATAAAATTAAAAAATATTTTTAACGTTTGATAAAATAATTATTTTTATTTTTATTTTTTAAATAATTTAACTCTCAATATTTTATTTTAGGTTAAAATAACATATTTGCAAATAAACGGTCAGTTAATTAACAGTAAATGACTTGAAATGATGTGACAAACTTATATGACAATGTACGTTGACATGACAACATCATATAAATAAATGTGTTGACTTGAAAAAATAGTACACCAGTCAAAAAATAATTTTATAAAATTATATAAAATATATAAAAAAAATTATGTTAACTTATCATTCTATTAAATCATTTCAAATTATTTACCATTAATTTTGAAACAATTTTCATTAATAGAAAGATCATTTTAACTTAAAATAAAAATTGAAGGTTGAATTATTTTAAAAATAAATAAAACTATTTTTATATTTTTAGAATTGAAACTTTTATTAAAAGAAAGAAGAATATTGAGGGAGAAACGAAACAAACAAAATTGACTCTCAAAGATGAGACGTCTTTAGAAAGAAATATTCTGGAGACTGAGATGTAGGCCTCAATCAGAGTTAGAAGACTCTTCATTTATATACCCCAACTAGTTAACTAAGAGGACCAGCTAATGTAACCGACTAACCACTCAGTCCATTTTAGTTACAACGGTACAAATGGCACAACCGACTCTAACAACTATTTAAACAAACGTTGGAAGTATTTTTGATTTTATATCGAAAAAAACAGTACAAGTCTTCTTTTAACAGAAAAATAACATTGAAAATTGTATTACACTCTTCTTATACATTGGTCGTTTAAATAAAAATGACTAGACGAAATCTGTTTTCCAGTGGTATTTGCCTTATTCCTCTTTTAAAACAATGGAAAAAAGGAAGCTGTAAACACCTAATTTTACTTTGGTTCAAGTAAATGTTTCGCAACAACATGATTTTTGTTCCGAATGATTAAATGAAAAAATTTAAATATGCAGAAGCTTTTGTCCATACCAATATGGGTTGAGTTTAATGGTAAGGCGTATTATTGTCTAAAGGAGAAAACTCGAGTTTGAACCTTAGAAACAACATTGTTAGAAAAGAGAGCCACGAATCTTAAATATGAACCATAAAATAGACATGTACTACAACTAAAAAAACTTTTTTCAGTCGAACTTTAATTAAATTATTGGTTTAATGTTGGTTGAGCCGAGTTTTGTTAGTCCGAGTTTGGAATGGTAAATCTTAGTTTGGATCACTTGATTTAATTCCTTTATTTGTATTTGGGCCTCTCGTCCATTATATCTATATTTTGGGTCTCTTGACCCATTGTGGTTATGTTTTGGGCCACTTGACTCAATATGAATTATTTTACTACATAATTTTAAATTACTATTGCAATTTATTATTATTTATATTTAAAATATATAAATACAAAAAAGAAAGGTAATACAAAATGTTGATCCATATTAGAAAAATTAGAGAAAAAGTGCAACACATGTTTAGAATTTTCTCTTCAAAACGGATTAATATGATATCTAGTACAATAAATCAAAGGATATCAAGTACATATTTATTTAAGAATCTAATGTCACGAGGCGCAATTCAATGTTGATACAAATCCCTAGGGGTTCTCATGTGTTGTTATTGTCACGGGGCTAAACTTCTGAACCAGCCCGACGTGCGGCCTTAGTCGAGTTCTTAAGACAAACGACTAAGTAAGCTTGAATCCTCGACCTGAAAGATCGAATTCCGAAGGCACCGAAGAACGCAAGATCGTTCTTAGCGGAAGCAAACTATGAGATCGGCTACGAAGAACTCTGAAAGAACGCGAAGAACAAGAGAATAACAACTCAGAGAATTTAGAGTGAATGCGCTCTCTATTACTCAAGAATAGATGAAAGAATGAATGATTACAACTGATGTGGGGAGGCCTCTATTTATAGTTGAGTCCCCTCTAATCCGACGGTCCCTACTGATTTACATCAACGGCCTAGATACAACTCTACCAACCACAAGGCATAATGCCAAGAATATTCCTTAGCTATCTATGGAAAGAATCTCCTATGTTCACATAGGTGAGGATGGATAAGCCTTCTTGGACCTTCCCACGGATCGGGCCAGTCTGGTGGTCTCTTCAAGCCCAAAGTGTGCCTCAGAATCTCATGGACACCTTGGTGTGCACCCTGTGGTGCCAATGACTCAGACCTGGGTTCACGGCCCGTGACATTCTCCCCCACCAAACTCGACGGCGCCCTCGTTGCTGCTCCGGAATGAAGTCGACAACGATCATGGAACCTCCTTGGCACCTTAGCTTTCTCCCAACTCTGAATCGGGCTTGGTTGTCCCCCCATAAAGACCGCTCTTCCCATAAAGAGCACCTGACTCGTGCTGGGTTGTCCACCCATATGGACTCCTCGCTTCGATTGCCGCCGCCATGTAACATCGCTCGTCGAACCACCTCGCACATCTCGGCCGTAGGAACTCTTTCCTAGCAGTTGGGATTTGTCTCCACTTGGATCACCATGACCCTCGAACAAAGGTTTGGATGCCGCCTTTGAACTTTTACCATCTGATGGGTTAGGTTTTCTGCTGCCTACACCCAACAAACCGGACAAATCAAAACCAAAAACACAAATATTGTGTTCGAGATGAACTCCCTCGCGTTCACTCGAAAATGCATCGGCCCTTCTACATCCTTGAAGTCCGACGTTCCATTTTGCATTGCCACTTCTTTCTCCACGAAGTTCAATGCACCCTCCACCTTGCCCAATGGTGGCTCTTCACATAATGAATCGAGCTTCAAAGCCTCGCTCTCTTCGGGCTCGTCCTGTACCTTGGACTGCTTGACTCTATGTGGGCAATCACGCCAACGATGTGGCTCCATGCAATGAAAACACTTCCATTGCACTTTCTCCTCCCTCGACTTGACTCTGTCGGGGCATCGACCCAACTGTGTGGCCCCTTGCAACGAAGACACTTTCGCTGCACCTCCGGCTTGACCGTTGTAGACGAAACAATCATGCCAGCTCTAGCTTCCCTTTTCACAGACTCATCGTTTACCTTGATGGCTGAAAGGTTGGCTTTCTTGGAACAATCCTTTGACCTATGCTCGCCGTCACAATAGAAGCACCTCCGTGGCTTCATTTCCCATGGTCGGACTAGCATCCTGGGCTTGTTCCACCTCGATGGCTTTTCCCCGCCATGCGAAGTCCCATCCATCTTTGTCGAAGCTTGTACCTCGGCTCCAACCGCATCACTCCGTCCCTCCACTTTGTCCGTCATGCCTGATATGCCTTCTACTCCCTCCTCCTGGTCCTTCACCTCGAGGCTTTCCTTGGCAATCACGAGGCTTTTCCTCTGGAACCTGGTGGTTTCGAACTTGACCCATATCTTCTCACACAACGCCACAAATTCTCTACGCCTCTGGGTCCTTCCTTGGACAGCCTGGGCCTCGTCACCCTTCTGTGCTGTAGCGTTTCCTCCTTACCTTGTCGCCATCTCTAACAATGCCTTCCACGAGCACTCGATTCACCAACCGTGGCAACGAACCGTAGTCTCTGATACCAACTGTCATGGGGCTAGACTTCTGAACCAGCCCGACGTGCAGCCTTAGTCGAGTCCTTAAGACAAACGACTAAGTAAGCCTGAATCCTCGACCCGAAAGATCGAATTCCGAAGGCACCGAAGAATACAAGATCGTTCTTAGCGGAAGCAAACTATGAGATCGGCTACGAAGAACTCTGAAAGAACGCGAAGAACAAGAGAATAACAACTCAGAGAATTTAGAGTGAATGCGCTCTCTATTACTCAAGAATAGATGAAAGAATGGATGATTACAACTGATGTGGGGAGGCCTCTATTTATAGTTGAGTCCCCTCTAATCCGACGGTCCCTACTGATTTACATCAACGGCCTAGATACAACTCTACCAACCACAAGGAATAATGCCAAGAATATTCCCTAGCTATCTATGGAAAGAATCTCCTATGTTCACATAGGTGTAGATGGATAAGCCTTCTTGGATCTTCTCACGGATCGGGCCAGTCTGGTGGTCTCTTCAAGCCCAAAGTGTGCCTCAGAACCTCATGGACACCTTGGTGTGCACCCTGTGGTGCCAATGACTCGGACCTGGGTTCACAGCCCGTGACATTCTCCCCCACCAAACTCGGCGACGCCCTCGTCGCTGCTCCGGAGTGAAGTCGGCAAGGATCCTGGGACCTCCTTAGCACCTTAGCTTTCTCTCAACTCTGAATCGGGCATGGTTGTCCCCCCATAAGGACCGCTCTTCCCATAAAGAGCACCTGACTCGTGCTGGGTTGTCCACCCATATGGACTCCTTGCTTCGGTTACCGCCGCCATGTAACATCGCTCGTCGAACCACCTCGCACATCTCGGCCGTAGGAACTCTTTCCTAGCAGCTGGGATTTGTCTCCACTTGGATCACCATGACCCTCGAACAAAGGTTTGGATACCGCCTTTGAACTTTTACCATCTGATGGGTTAGGTTTTTTGCTGCCTACACCCAACAAACCGGACAAATCAAAACCAAAAACACAAATATTGTGTTCGAAATGAACTCCCTCGCGTTCACTCTAAAATGCATCGGCCCTTCTACATCCTTGAAGTCCGATGCCCCACTTTGCATTGCCACTTCTTTCTCCACGAAGTTCAATGCACCCTCCACCTTGCCCAACGGTGGCTCTTCACATAATGAATCGAGCTTCAAAGCCTCGCTCTCTTCGGGCTCGTCCTGTACCTTGGACTGCTTGACTCTATGTGAGCAATCACGCCAACGATGTGGCTCCATGCAATGAAAACACTTCCATTGCACTTTTTCCTCCCTCGACTTGACTCTGTCGGGGCATCGACCCAACTGTGTGGCCCCTTGCAACGAAGACACTTTCGCTGCACCTCCGGCTTGACCGTTGTAGACGAAACAATCATGCCAGCTCTAGCTTCCCTTTTCACAGACTCATCGTTTACCTTGATGGCTGAAAGGTTGGCTTTCTTGGAACAATCCTTTGACCTATGCTCGCCGTCACAATAGAAGCACCTCCGTGGCTTTATTTCCCATGGTCGGACTAGCATCCTGGGCTTGTTCCACCTCGATGGCTTTTCCCCACCATGCGAAGTCTCATCCATCTTTGTCGAAGCTTGTACCTCGGCTCCAACCGCATCACTCCGTCCCTCCACTTTGTCCATCATGCCTGATATGCCTTCTACTCCCTCCTCCTGGTCCTTCACCTCGAGGCTTTCCTTGGCAATCACGAGGCTTTTCCTCTAGAACCTGGTGGTTTCAAACTTGACCCATATCTTCTCACACGACGCCACAAAGTCTCTACGCCTATGGGTCTTTCCTTCGACAGCCTGGGCCTCGTCACCCTTCTATGCTGCAGCGTTTCCTCCTTTCCTTGTCGCCATCTCCAACAATGCCTTCCACGAGCACTCGATTCACCAACCGTGGCTACGAACCGTGGTATCTGATACCAACTGTCACGGGGCTAGACTTCTGAACCAGCCCAACGTGCAGCCTTAGTCGAGTCCTTAAGATAAACGACTAAGTAAGCCTGAATCCTCGACCCGAAAGATCGAATTCCGAAGGCACCGAAGAACGTAAGATTGTTCTTAGCGGAAGCAAACTATGTGATCGGCTACGAAGAACTCTGAAAGAACGCGAAGAACAAGAGAAGAACAACTAAGAGAATTTAGAGTGAATGCGCTCTCTATTACTCAATAATAGATGAAAGAATGGATGATTACAACTGATGTGGGGATGCCTCTATTTATAGTTGAGTCCTCTCTAATCCGACGGTCCCTACTGATTTACATCAACGGCCTAGATACAACTCTACCAACCACAAGGCATAATGCCAAGAATATTCCTTAGCTATCTATGGAAAGAATCTCCTATGTTCACATAGGTGTGGATGGATAAGCCTTCTTGGATCTTCCCACGGATCGGGCCAGTCTGGTGGTCTCTTCAAGCCCAAAGTGTGCCTCAGAACCTCATGGACACCTTGGTGTGCACCATGTGGTGCCAATGACTCGGACCTGGGTTCACAGCCCGTGACATTCTCCCCCACCAAACTCGGCGACGCCCTCGTCGCTGCTTCGGAATGAAGTCGGCAACGATCCTGGGACCTTCTTGGCACCTTAGCTTTCTCTCAACTCTGAATCGGGCTTGGTTGTCCCCCCATAAGGACCGATCTTCCCATAAAGAGCACCTGACTCGTGCTGGGTTGTCCACCCATATGGACTCCTCGCTTCGGTTACCGCCGCCATGTAACATCGCTCGTCGAACCACCTCGCACATCTCGGCCATAGGAACTCTTTCCTAGCAGCTGAGATTTGTCTCCACTTGGATCACCATGACCCTCGAACAAAGGTTTGGATGCTGCCTTTGAACTTTTACCATCTGATGGGTTAGGTTTTCTGCTGCCTACACCCAACAAACCGGACAAATCAAAACAAAAAACACAAAGATTGTGTTCGAGATGTACCTTCTTCGGGATGAACTCCCTCGCGTTCACTCTAAAATGCATCGGCCCTTCTACATCCTTGAAGTCTGACGCCCCATTTTGCATTGCCAGTTCTTTCTCCACGAAGTTCAATGCACCCTCCACCTTGCCCAACGGTGGCTCTTCACATAATGAATCGAGCTTCAAAGCCTCGCTCTCTTCGGGCTCGTCCTGTACCTTGGACTGCTTGACTCTATGTGGGCAATCACGCCAACGATGTGGCTCCATGCAATGAAAACACTTCCATTGCACTTTCTCCTCCCTCGACTTGACTCTGTGGGGGCAATCGAGCCAACTATGTGGCCCCTTGCAACGAAGACACTTTCGCTGCACCTCCGGCTTGACCGTTGTAGACGAAACAATCATGCCAGCTCTAGTTTCCCTTTTCACAGACTCATAGTTTACCTTGATGGCTAAAAGGTTGGCTTCCTTGGAACAATCCTTTGACCTATGCTCGCCGTCACAATAGAAGCACCTCCATGGCTTCATTTCCCATGGTCGGACTAGCATCTTGGGCTTGTTCCACCTCGATGGCTTTTCCCCGCCATGCGAAGTCCCATCCATCTTTGTCGAAGCTTGTACCTCGGCTCCAACCGCATCACTCCGTCCCTCCACTTTGTCCGTCATGCCTGATATGCCTTCTACTCCTTCCTCATGGTCATTCACCTCTAGGCTTTCCTTGGCAATCACGAGGCTTTTCCTCTGGAACTTGGTGGTTTCGAACTTGACCCATATCTTCTCACACGACGCCACAAAGTCTCTACGCCTCTGGGTCCTTCCTTCGACAGCCTGGGCCTCGTCACCCTTCTGTGTTGCAGCGTTTCCTCATTTCCTTGTCGCCATCTCCAACAATGCCTTCCACGAGCACTCGATTCACCAACCGTGGCTATGAACCGTGGCTACGAACCGTGGTCTCTGATACCAACTGTCACGGGGCTAGACTTCTGAACCAGCCCGACGTGCGGCCTTAGTCGAGTCCTTAAGACAAACGACTAAGTAAGCCTGAATCCTCGACCCGAAAGATCAAATTCCGAAGGCACCGAAGAACGCAAGATCGTTCTTAGCGGAAGCAAACTATGAGATCGGCTACGAAGAACTCTGAAAGAACGCGAAGAACAAGAGAAGAAGAACTCAGAGAATTTAGAGTGAATGCGCTCTCTATTACTCAAGAATAGATGAAAGAATGGATGATTACAACTGATGTGGGGAGGCCTCTATTTATAGTCGAGTCCCCTCTAATCCGACGGTCCCTACTGATTTACATCAATAGCCTAGATACAACTCTACCAACTACAAGGCATAATGCCAAGAATATTCCTTAGCTATCTATGGAAAGAATCTCCTATGTTCACATAGGTGTGGATGGATAAGCCTTCTTGGATCTTCCCACGGATCCGGCCAGTCTGGTGGTCTCTTCAAGCCCAAAGTGTGCCTCAGAACCTCATGGACACCTTGGTGTGCACCCTGTGGTGCCAATGACTCGGACCTGGGTTCACGGCCCGTGACATTATGCACAACTCAAATTTCTTTGTGATCAACGCTTCCAGCTAATGAATTTTTTTCGTTATTCTCACGCTCATAGATGCTATGTGTTCCGGAATTTTTTGATTTAGAACACAAGAAGAAAAATATTCTAATTCTTAAATATAAGATTTCAAAATACCTATAAAACCCCATGACTCAATTGAAAAAATATAAATAATTCATGAATTATTTTCCAATATATTTTCTTATATTTCAATTTTTCTAGAACGTGTCTAAGGCTTGTACAAAATAATGAATTAACACGTCTATTTACTATAAAGAGATTGAAAGCAACTTAGTACAAGTTGGAATAGGAAGGTTTTTGTCTAAACTCTCTGAATATATATAGTTCTGGTTGTCTGAGTTATACGAATAAGAAGAAATTGAATTTCGCTCTAATAATAGAAGATGATAAGATCTTTCTTAATGAATTATTGTTAATTACCCAAATGAATGGAAGTTTTCAAATGTTTGCGATTTGTTCATTGTTTATTACTCGATGAATGATTATTTAAATTTGGTGTAAATCTTTTTACTTTGATCACCGTAGCACATTCGACTCGATTACACCTAGACCGAATAAGAGGCGTTACAATTCATACATGTTTTGCCAACTCTGCCAAAGATATACTAGTAATTCATACATAGTTAATGAATCATACTACTACTATGCATCATCAATAAAGTAATAGATTAAAATGTGTGGTCGATCGTTAAGCTACTGTTTCTCGCCGTCTATCGGCTCGGCGGGTGGAATTATATCCTTATGGAACACTGCGTTTTTTGATTGTGAGCTCTCCATCACTGAGTCTGAGACTGAGGCCAACTTCATCCTGCTATTAGGGACTATTATCCACTCCAAGCTAAAATGTGTGATCATCAATGTGTATGCCCCGAAGGAGCTTAGCGCCAGGAAATCAGTTTTTGATTCTTTGATGTCCCATATCTCTCAGCTCAACCTCCCTGTAATATTAGGAGGTGACTTTGATGTGGTTAGGTGCTTTGAGGAAAAAGTGGGAGTTAGCTACAATAAGAGAGCCATGGAAGATTTTTCAATGCTTATTGATGGTCTATCTTTAGTAGATTGGATAGATTCCTTTTGTCTGCAGAATTTCTACTGATCTGGCCGGACTTAATTCAACGTCTACTCCCAAGAAACATCTCCGACCATAATCCCATCCAGCTAACTATCAAAAAACAGTTTTGGGGCCCTAGACCATTTAAATGGTTCGATCGCTGGTCTGAAGATATAGCCTATGTGAAAGGTATCTCTCAGGCATGTGCCATAAATCAGGGCCGAGGGATTGGTAACATCCCGCGTGAATGCAAAAAGTTCTCTAAGGAATGGCACCTTAACACTAATTCGAGGGAGCATGAATCTATTCAAGAGCTTGGGAGGAAATGTGATGCTATTGAGGTAGCTCTATCGAAAGATGTTACTAATGCCTCGTTACAGACTGATCTCAGGTTTGTCCGAGCTACTTTATGGAGTCGTATTAGGATAGAAGAGCGCGAATGGCTGCAGAAGTCGCGTTTTTAGATGGTTCGAAGCAGGCGACAAAAATACACGCTTTTTCCATCTTGTTGCTTCTAATAGGAAAAGGGCCAACTCCATTGAAACCATCAGAATCGGATCTGTGCATTTTAGTCACCCTGATTCTGTAAAGTCTGCTATAGCTAATTATTTTTCTGAGATTTACAATAAAACCCCGACCATTCCGATCGCTAGCTTTGATTGCATCTCTAAATCCTTGAGCTTTGAGTCTGCTACAAATCTGGAAAAGGATTTCTCTGTGGAAGAAATTTGGTTTGCTCTGTTGTCCTTAGATGGGTCGAGAGCGCCCGGCCCCGATGGATTCAACATGGGATTCTTGAAGAAGTTCTGGCCATCCTTGAAAGATGAGATCTTGAGTTTTTTTAAAGCTTTCTTCAAGGGAGAGGTCTCGAACTTTTCCTTTAACCAGTCGTTTATGGTTCTCATTCCGAAAGTACAACATCCTGCAGCTATTGAGGATTATAGGCCAATAAGTTTAGTGGGCAGTGTCTACAAACTATTTGCTAAAGTCTTGGCTGTCCGTTTAAGTAGAGTTTTTAAAGAAATTATTGGCAAGTCCATGTTCGCTTTTTGTCCTGGAAAACAAATATTGAACTGCTCTCTAATCTCGAATGAGATTATCGACTTCACTAGAAGAAGAGGTCTATCTGGTGTCATTTTCAAATTTGATTTTTAAGAAAGCATACGACACCGTATATTGAGACTTTCTGCTGGTCATTATGAAGAAAATAGGTTTCGACAGTATCTGGTGTTCTTGAATTAAAAACTACATATCTACTGCATCTTTTTTGGTGCTTGTTAATGGCTCTCCTGCCAATGCTTTTTCCATTAGCCGAGGTCTCCGACAAGGTTGCTCTTTTTCCCCGCTACTATTTCATGTAGTAGCTGAGGTTTTAAGTTCATTTCTGCATAAGGTTATCTCCCAAGGCTTCTTCAATGATTTTTTATTGGGAACGGTTCGATGAAAATTTCTCACTTACAATTCGCCGACGACTTGATTCTTTTTTGTGGAGCAAGTGAGACTCAAGTTGTTAACGTGGTCCGTATCCTTCGCAGTTTCGTACTTGCTTTGGGACTTAAACTCAATTTGAGCAAGTCGAAGCTTTTGGGCATCTCTTATTCACTGTAAAAGTGAAAAACTTCCATGCTCTCATCTTGGCCTTCTTCTGGGGTGTTCGAATAATTCCATTCTGATATGGAATCATGTTGTGGACAGAGTCAAACAAAAGCTAGCGGGTTGGAAGGCCAAATCTTTGCCTTTTGGTGGGCGTATAACATTGGTAAAATCTGTATTATCTAACCTGCCCATCTTTTTTATGTCTATCTTTCCGATGTCGATTGCTGTTAGCTCTCCTTTATCTAAATTAGTTGCTAATTTTCTGTGGGGATCATTGAATGGTCGAGCCATCCATTGGGTAAACTGGGATACTCTGTCTTCTAAAAGCTTACAGTGGCCTGGGTTTGTGCGATTTCAAGGAAAAAAATCGGGCTTTTCTTTACAAATGGCTGTGGTGATACGGCTCTGAACCGAATAGCATATGTAGAAAGGTGTTGGAAGCGAAATATGAGAATAATAACAAATCAATCTTACCTTACAATGTCAAAGCTACCAACAAGTCCTGGATTTGGAGGGGAATTACCTCGCAATTGGCTAATCAAAACAGTGCTTTTGTGAGTAACATTCGATATATGGTTGGAGATGGCAATCGGATTCACTTCTGGTCTGATGTTTGGGTTGGACAGTGTTCTTTATGAGTGGCTTTTCATAGAGTTTATGCTCTCGCTCAAAAAAAATCTGGTGTTATTGCTGAATTTGGAAACTATAAAAATGGGATCTGGTGATGGGTAATTCCATTAAGACGAAACTTATTCGATTGGGAGGGGGAAGACTGGTCTTCTTTTTTAAATACTATCAATTCTTGTTGCATTAACCAGTCTTTTTCTGACAGTATTAGGTGGATAGCTTCAACAAATTGTGTCTTTTCTGTTAAATCTTATTGTCTTGCAAACCATGATAATGATCTTCAACAAGACCCCATTTGGAGCATTGTATGGTCTGGTCTTGCGCCTTCGAAGGTCGAGGCTTTCGTATGGAAGATGGTGTGAGGTAGGATCCCTACTAAGAATGAGCTTGCTAAACGAGGTACAATCTGGAGGTCGATTCTATGCCAGACCAAAGATCCAGTGTCAAATTTGTGACAAGTTGGGTCACTTAGCTGATAGGTGTTGGTTTAGGTTCCATAAAGGGTTTAAAGGGGCAGGTTCTTCTCAATCTAGGCCTTTGAGTGAGGTTCGAGGTGTTGCCACATAGGCTAATGTATGTCAATATGTTGCTAATATTTCAAACAAATGCTATGATCCTTTTGTGAGTTCTAGTACAGGTCCTACAGCTGATCCAGTTCAGGAAACTGAAGACACTGTTCAAATTAATTCCTTAATTGCACGAGGCTTTATCTCTACCTCTGACAGGTGGTACCCGGATTCTGGGGCAACCCATCATGTGACAAGTGAGCAACCTACTAGTCAAAGAGCTCAAAATTATACAGGTAAAGGGAAGGTCTTTCTTGGTGATGCTTCCATGTTGAGTATATCACATGTTGGTAAATCTATTATTTCCACTTAGTCAAGATCTCTTGCTCTCAATCATTTACTTTGTGTGCCTCGTATCACTAGGAATTTGATGTCAGTTTCGCGTTTTGCTAAAGATAATTCTGTGTTTATTGAGTTTCATGATTCTTGTTGCTTTGTCAAGGATGAAAACTCAAAAGCTATCTTGATGGAAGGGAGACTTGAAGATGGTCTTTATTGTTTCAATCTGAGGTCCTCGTCTTGTTCTGCTGATACAGTGTGTAATAACACAACTTCTTCAGTAGTTGTAGATTCTACTTCTTCTTCAATTGTTGCAAATAAAGATGCTCAGTGTTCACCTTTGCCAACCAGCTATTGGCTTTGACATCAAAGGCTTGGGCATCCCGCTACCAAGATTGTCAACTTAGTTTTGGATAAGCCTGTTGTAGTTGATAAGACCAACTTGTGTTCTGCTTGCTAGTTAGGGAAAAGTCACAAACTCTCTTTTTCTCCTTCTTTGATAGTTTACAATAAGCCATTTGAACTTGTTGAAGCTGATGTATGGGGCCCAGCTCCTCTTAAGTCTTTAGGCTAGCAATATTATGTAACATTTGTTGATATGTACAGCAGGAATTGCTGGTTGTTTCTCTTACGTAATAAATCGGAAGTTGCTTCAGCTTTCAAAGTTTAGTTCAAAATCAGTTTTCTACTTCTATTGTTGCATTACAAACTGATGGTGGAGGTGAATTCATGGCATTAGAGGCTAATCTTGTAAATATAGGGATTCAACATAGAGTCACGTGTCCACATACATCTCAACAAAATGGGCCATGTAGAAACTGCATTAACCTTACTTGCTCAAGCAAGTGTTCCATTTCAGTACTGGTCCTTTGCAGTTCTAAGTGCGGTTTACTTGATTAATAGGCTACCTACTAAGGTTTTGGGGGAATTTCTCCATATCAGAAATTATATGGAAAACGGCCAGATTACAAGTTTCTAGGGTGTTTGGATCACAGTGCTTTCCCTGTCTCGGCTCATTCAACTCTCACAAGTTTGACTTCAAATCAAGAGCTTGTGTTTTCTTGGGATACTCTCTAAAGTATCAAGGGTACCAATGTATGAAAACCATTGGTCGCATCTTTATATCACGACATGTCAAATTTAATGAGCTATGTTTTCCTTTTGCCACAAGTACAACTTTCAAGAAACTTGTTGTGAGGGATAAAGCCTATATGTCACCTTCCTTTCCTCTGGCTTATGTGTGTTCAACAACTACTACCGGACAAAACCTTGGCTCCACAGCTTCCTTGTATCCAGTAGCTGGTACTCAATCAATAAGCCCGTCTGATCATGTGTTTCCAACTGTCAGTATACCTGCTCATGCTCCCTCGAATCTAGAGCATACAGAATCTGATGAGCAAGTTGCTATTGCTGTCCCATGTGAGGGGTTTGTGCCTGCTGGTCAAATGAGTGCTTTATGTGATGCTACTGTCTCTTGTGAGCAACCTGTGCAATCTGTGCCTGCTGGAGAAAGTAGTATCTTATTGGAGCCTGTGCAGCCAGTGCAGTCTGCTTCACATGTCAAGACAATGGTTGTATTCCTAGTCAACTTGGGGCTTTATCCACTGGTCAAGATGTTGCATCAGTCTTGGAGACACCTGATACTTCATGTGGTCTAAAAATGTTGCCCACTGGTTCCATTGCTGTTGATTGTATCGTTCCAGCTTCTTGTAATGGTAATACTCACTCAATGGTCACTCGTAGCAAAGTTGGGGTATTTAAGCCAAAAATTTACAATGTTGAAGGATGTGAGCTTCCTGATAGTGTGTTTTGTGCTCTTGAACATCCCAAATGGCGTGAGGCAGTCCAATCAGAATATAATGCTCTTATTAGCAATGATACTTGGGAATTTGTTAAGTTGCCTGCAAATAGGAAAGCCATACGCTGCAAATGGATTTTTCGAGTCAAATATAATTCAGATGGGTCTGTGAATCTCTATAAAGCACGACTTGTAGCCAAGGGATTTTCTCAAGTACCTGGCTATGACTTTGGTGAGACTTTCAGTCCTGTTGTAAAGTTCTTTACGATTAATATTTTGTTTTCTTTGGCAGTGTCAAAGAAATGGCAGATACGGCAGGTAGATGTCAACAATGCTTTTTTAAAGGGTGATTTAGAGGAAGATGTGTTTATGAGGGAGCCTGATGGTTTTGTTCAAAAACATTCTGATGGGTCGACGCTAGTCTGCAAATTAAAAAGGGCACTCTATGGCTTACGACAGGCACCCCGTAATTAGTTCTGTAAGTTAAAAGAATTTCTTTGCAGCCTCGGTTTTAAAGCTTCCTATGCCGATCCTTCCTTATTTGTTTATAAATGTGACATGTTTGTGACTTACATTGCTGTTTACGTGGATGACATTTTAATGACTGGGTCATCCTTAGATCATGTCAATCTTGTGGTCCAAGCTCTGCATACTAAATTTTCTTTTAAAGATCTTAGTCCAAGCTGTGAAAAGAATCTTACGCTACTTAAGAGGAACATCTGATTATGGTTTGTACTTCTCCTCGCAATCTGAATCTTGTGAACTACAAGTTTTTTCGAATGCATATTGGAGATGTGATATAGATGATCGAAGGTCTATCTCGGGTTATTGTGTGTTCAGAGGTTCTCATTTAATTGCTTGGAGCTCTAGAAAACAGAGATCTGTCTCAAGATCAACTGCTGAAGCTGAATATAGATCTTGTTTTTCTTTGTATTTCCAGTGGGATTTGGGTTTTAACAACATTTAGAATGAGGGAAATATATGATTGTAAAATAAGTGATTATATGCTTAATATCGAGTTTTAAATGTGGCAGTGTATTATATCAAGCTTATTATTTGATACAAATTTTAGATCACATTAACTGTTTCTTTAAATAAATTTAAACATTTCATAAATAAATAATAACAAATTTGATGTTATTTTTTGAAATTATTTTTTTCTGTTGATAACGTATTCAACAATAATTAACTGTAAAAAAACTTAGGTGTTGAAGAATATTGAAATGATGTATATATTTATCGATAAATTTATGTGTTTTATGCGTATATGCGGCAAACATTTTCTAATCGAAAATATGTTAATTTAAGCTTTTATTTGTCAAATACGATAATTTTATGCTGTTATTTTGTATGTGTTTCTTCGTCTTTTTTGCACAAATTATGATAATTTCGGGCCCTATTATTTTATCGAATAATTAAAGCACAAAAGATCTAGGAAGCTGGAAGCTCTTTATTTGAAAAGAAACCCAGACGAAAAAGAAACAACAGCCGAGCAAAAAAAGGGGAAACCAGGAAAGAAAGTAAACGAATGAATGCATCAAAAGCACACAAACATACTTATGGTAAGAGTTTATGACCCGAATTCTATAAGACTTTGATTTAAAATAACAAATTTTGTTTGAATAGATTTCTTTTACTTTAATTAATTAAAAATGAAAAATTTAGTTTGGATAAATTTTCTTGGTACGCAAATAGGTTTAACTACACAAACTCATCCTCTTGTATTCTTTCAATATCATGGTAATTTTTTGTTTTCTCTTACCGCGATTTGTCTCAAAGAATTTTTTACGTGAAATTTTGGTATTTTTTTTATTGTACGATTGTTATACTTATCGTTGTCATATAATAAAGCGGTATAATAGCGCTTCAAGTTTGATTCAATCACGATAATGGCGTTTGTAAAGTATGAAATTTCGTTGTTGGATTGTAACAGGTGGTTTTCGTTTTGATAGGTCAAGATGTGAACGGTTCTTGTTTAGATTGATTTGGACTCTCTAGGAGAATTAACATAAGGATAAAAAGTCTGTTTCAAATTAATCTGCATTTACTAAATCAGATTTTACATGATATATTGAATGAGAAGACTGTTGCTGCATTATGGTTGAAGTTAGAGGAATTGTGCATGAAGAAAACTCTAACTAACATGTTGCATACAAAATATCGACTTTATTCCCATCGTTTGCAGGAAGGTATGCATCGCTAGAACTATTGGTGTGCAAATGAATGGAACGTTCGGAGAACTATTAATCATTAGTATAACGTTCATCTATGATCATGAACAAGCTCATTTATGAGGTTCTCCTGTTCTTTTTATACATTTTAAATATTAGTGAAGGTATGGACTAAAATAAACACATGGTAAACTTTGGAACTCAAATGTGAAGCTTAAGGAGCTTAAGGACTAGTGGTGTAATTTCACCATTTTGGCGAACATATATACGAAAATGTTAGTGGACATATAAACAAACATGTTCGCGAACATTACACAAACATGTTCGTGAATTTTAAATGAACATGTTCACGAACGTTAAATGAGAACACGAACACCTTCAAAAATAAACAAATAAACACGAATATGATATTAGACATTTAAACGAACATGAACCGAATATTAACATCTTCAAAAATAAATAAACGAACTACTTAAAACTCTGGTATCCAATTCGACACAACGACTAACTACTTGACACTCCTAACTCGTATTTCAGGATGTTAGAGTCTAAATATTACATTTAAATGAATAAATTAAAATCAATAAAAATTAAATTATTAATAGGGTGAATATTTGATGTTTTAACGGTGTGTGATTTTAAACATTATGAGTAGATTAGATGATAGCACTTCATTAAAAATTTATTTTTAACCTAGAATAGGTTTAAATGAATTTAATTTTAAATTTTTTATTATAGTATGTCATCATTATGTCCACTAACGTTGTATAGAATTATAGATAACCGGTGTATTAATTATTAATTTTTGTTAATTCATTCGTCTCATTAAAGTTGTATATTATTGATAAACATTTTTATTTTTTATCATAATTATTTTAAATAATTAAATTTTATAAAAAGATATCTTTAAAAATTATTTGATCGAAATTTTTTAAATATATTTCACATTTTTATTGATAATAAATTTTAAATAATAAGAAGTTAAAATTAGAAAATTTTGACTAAAATTGTAAGGAACAATTTGAATAGCCACTGCTGCGATGGATACTTCGGTTTAAATCAAAAAAATGAATGGGACAATGAGAGTTTTATTTATATAATTTTATATAAACAAATAATATTTTAAGAGGTGTGATTGTCTTACATCATATAAAATTTTTAAGTTTTACGTCTTTTTAGATCGTTGGATGAAAGTAAACAGATGACCAAGATTAACAGTGAAAAATGAGAAAAATTTGTATGGGAAAAAGGAGATGAGATAATCTCAACCATCTATTTACCCTCGTCCAATAGTCAAAAAATGTAAAACTAAATGAGATTTATGAGGTGTAAGTAGATCCTAAACCATATTTTAAATATGATTATGTAAACATAAGAATTTTTATCCTATGCACTGGTGGTGGAAAAAAGTTTCCATAAGTACCTAATTTTTAGAGTTTAAAAGGTTAGGGTTTGAGGTTTAATGTTTGTAATTAGGTTTTAAGGTTTGAAAATATATTTTATGTCTTAAAGTTTAGAGTTTAAGATTTACGTTTCCTAAAAAAATATGTGACGATTTTAAAAGTTTACTTGTGAAAAAAATTTAGTAACAGTGCATCAAATAATTATCTTAAGCTTGATAAGGATATACAGATAGCAAAATATAGTGGGTATTAATGTAAATTTTACAGTTAAAAAAACTAAGAATTACTGGTTGGTTCTGAAATTTCCTTGCATTTTATTGCGGTGCCGATCATTTTTGGAAAGATGGATTATACGATGGTCCATTTGGCCTCCAAAGTCCTTGCCTATATATAATTATATATAAAGGTTGCTAAATAATTGTAGTAAAAGCAAATAGAGACGAAGACAGTAAAGTCACCTGTGAGATTAGCGAGTCTTCGATGGCTATAGTATCTTTTGTTTGCTTTATTTGGGCTTGTCAATTTTAACTTTATTATTGTCCAGTCAGATAAGACATTTGAATTCCTCGCAGTTTAATCATCCTCTTGTTGCAGCCTAAATTATTAATCCCGAATCCCTTCTTTAGATAAAGGCAGGATTTGACTCTTGTCTTTATGAAAATACCCACTTTTAACTTAATAAACTTTATTAGTGTATGTTCATGTTTTAATAGGTAGCGATGTCCCTCTCGCTAAAAAATAAAAGTAGTTTTTATTTTATTTTACTTTATTTTGAAAATAATGTCTTTCGTGTGGAGTTTTATAAAACCCGTATTTTTATTTAAAAATGGAGTCGTCACCGGCCACTCAAGGTATTTTAATAATTGGTATTTTAATAATTACCGCTTTATTAATATTAAACTTTCCGGATTAAGGTGACGATTAAATTAAAATTCGGTTATAAGTGCGAGTAGATTTTAAAGACCCGTTATCCGAGAGTAAACGCCCAACCACTATCACTACGCCTGATACTGGCCCCGTTTACGCTTGGATAAAAGAGCACCGCATTGACAATTATATATTTCCGAAATGCAATCTTAGAACATAGCAAACATAAATAAATACAATGCGATAAAATATAAATAAATACTAACATAATAAAGTACTACTCTAACATAAATGCATAAATGTTAATCTAACACATGAAAATATAATAATAAAAATAATAATAATTATTATTATTATTATGATATGTAAGCATGATTCTAACTAAAACATATGAAACACTATGAAATTAAAGACTAAGGGCTAAAATACATGAATATTGAATTACATGGCATATATGTTAACCTACACTGGACTAAAATGAAACAAAGGTAAAACATGAGAGAATAAACGTAAATAAACAGAAATAAGGTGCTGGAAGTTAAACAATAAGCTATAGTGACCAAATTGAAATAAAACAGAAATTAAAAGCTAAAAACAACGCAAAAGGATGAAATTAAAGGCACGTAAAAACCAGAAGGACCAAACACATGGTTATCCCCGCACAGAAGTGAAAACGGGAAAAGAAATGGATGACCTACATGGTAATTATCCCATTTTAAAAAGACGCAGATCCTTCCCGAATATCCGGGTCACCGCGGGTCGGGCTACCAAAACGGCACCGTTTTTCAGTGGACGGTTTAAAACAAATTTAAAACAGTTTTTTTCTTATCAAAGTATAATTTTTTTAAGAAACCCTAATTGCTATGTGCTCTTCTCCATTACTCCCAACACGACAGCAGTGCAAGGGGTCTACGGTCGTTCGTCGTTCACCAGCCGCAGTGGCCTCACGGCGAAGAATGAGCTTCCAACAACCACACCCACATGTAAGATTCAAAAACCCCTTTCTTTGCTTTGAAATGAGATTTAAAATAAGAAAACAAAGAAAAGATTGGGATAATTTGAATCTGAAGTTTTTTTTATTAACTTAGAAACTTACAATTTTTTTGATCTAAAATTTCCCCTTCTTTTTCGAACTAAATAAACCTCATTTACAAGCTTTTTGATTCAGTTTTATATCCAAATCTATACTAACCCCTACATATTTTAATCTGATGCAGATCTGACTTGATGGGAGCAATTTGGATTTTAAGGGATTTTTGGTGGAATAGGGTATGGCCGGTATGGGTGATGCGTGCATGGGGGTTGCTTTGGTAGGGCATGGTTCTCTGTGTGGAGACCATGCCTTGCATTTTATTATTATTATTATTATTTTTGGAATTTGGTTTTATGTTGTATTTAGGGATTAGGGTTGTGGTGACCGGCGGTAAGGATGAATAGCGACAGACGGAGAATGACGGCGACGGCAAGGGAGGAGATTGACAGCGGCATATGAAGGGTTCAACGTTATTAGGGTTTGTTCTGTTCGGGTCGAGTTAATGGGTTTCTGGGTTTGGGTAACCCGGATGAAAATGGGTTATTACAGCTGCTCATCTTTTCTCGTTGTTGTGTAACGGCAACAGAGCAAAGACTAAAAATGACTCATTTCATCCGGTCTAGCTGGTCATCTCCCTTCTTGACATATGTCTTCGTTCTTCTGTAGATCTTTTTTCTTTTTGATGCATGTCTTCTTTCTTATCTTGGTTGATCTACCTTGTCACTCTTGGGAAGTAAAATCTTCAAAATAGGGGGTTGTCTGTTGGGGAAGTAAAATGAGTCCAACTTGCTACATTATTGATAATAAGCTAATACCTAAAGAGAGTTCGACCCAGCTGTAACATCGACGAAGAGGCCGGGTCTACAAAAATTTGATCCAGTTGCAACACTGACGAGGAGGCAAGACCGATGGATGAAAGTTCTGATGTCTGATCCAGCTACAACTCTGACGAAGAGACAAGACCAGAAAACTGACAACTTCTTCCTTTTCTCTTTTTCTCTTTCTTCTTTGTTTTTCTTTTTGCTTTTTCTTTTCTACTTTTTTTTTTCATTTTGCTCTCTTTTTCTTATTTTTCATTTTTCCTTTTTTTTAGATACAACATTGATAAAACTTGAAAGTTGGTAAATTTTGACCAAGCTACAAAACCGACGAAGAGGCATGGTCTAAAGTTAGTAATGTTGATCCAGCTACGACATCGACGAAGAGGCACAATCAAGAATTAGTGAATTTGGTCTAGCTACAACACCGACGAAGAGGCTAGACCGGAAGTTAGTGAATAGGTTCAGCTACAACACAGACGAAGAGGCGGAACCGAAAGTTAGATTTGACCAAGCTACAACACCGACGAAGATGCAAGGTTTAAAGATTTGATCCAACTACGACACCGACGAAGAGGCAGGATCGGAGGATTGAAAGCTCATTTTGATTTTCATTTTTTCCTTTTTCTTTTTCGTTCTTTTTACTTTTTTCTTTTTTTTCTTTCTCATTCTTTTTTTAATTTCATTTTTTCTTTTTTCATTTTTTCTCTTTTCTTGCTTTTTTCTTCATTTTTTCAAGAAACAACATTGATAAAATTTGAAAAATAGTAAATTTTGACCTAGCTACAACACCGACAAAGAGGCATGGTCTAAAGTTAGTAATGTTGATCCAGCTACAACACCGACAAAGAGGCAGGATCAAGAGTTAGTGAATTTGGTCTAGCTACAACACCGACGAAGAGACAAGACCGGAAGTTAGTGAATTTGGTTCAGATACAACATCGACGAGGAGGCAGAACCAGAAGTTAAATTTGACCAAGCTATAACACCGACGAAGAGGCAAGGTCTGAAGATTTGATCCAGCTATGACACCGACGAAGAGGCAGGATCGGATAGTTGATTTCTTTTTTTGTGTGTGATCAAGATACGACTCTGACGAAGAGGCATGATCAGACTTAGGCAAATTTGGTTCAGCTGCAACATCGACAAAGAGGCAGAACCTTAAATCTATAAAGTTGGATCTATCCACACCATCAACGGAGGGGAAGATCGGATTTCAGCAACACAGATCTTACTATACCATCAACGGAGGAGCAAGATCGGCAAATGATAACAACTTGATTTTCATTTTGATTTGATTTTTTTCTTTTTTTTCGGATTTTTTTTTGACTTTTTCTATTTTTTGACTTTTCTATTTTTTTGTTTTTGTTTGTTTGTTTGTTTTTTTCTATAATAAAAATGTAAATTTCAAGTAAAATTAAGGTCTAGCTGCAACACCGTTGAAGAGGCAAGACCTAGAGAGGATTTGATCCGCTACACCACTGACGGAGAGACTAGATCAGCAAAATGTGAGACTCGCTACACCACCGACGGAGAGGTAGGGCCGAATGGAAAATCTGATCTGCAACACCACCGACGGAGGCAAGATCTGGATAGGATTTGATCCGCTACACCACTACCGGAGAGACTAGATCAGCAAAATGTGAGACCGCTACACCACCGATGGAGAGGTAGGGCCGAATGAAAAATTTGATCTGTAACACCACCGACGGAGGCAAGATCTGGATAGTATTTGATCTGCTACACCATTACCAGAGAGACTAGATCAGCAAAATGTGAGACCCGCTACACCACTGATGGAGAGGTAGGGCTGAATGGAAAATCTGATCTGCAACACCACCGACGGAGGCAATATCTACATTAAGTTGGCGTACCACCATTGACAGAGACATGATTTGCAAGATGTTGAATTGTTGACAGCAAGACTATGTCTGAAAAATTTGCTCTGTTTCTCTCTCGACATAGGGTAAGATCTGGAGTGAGTTGTTTCTGCTGGCAAGAGTGATAGTCGGGAAAATGTTGGTGTCCGTCACACAATCGTTGGAGGAATCAAATCCTACAAAGGACAAAAATATTTATTAGTAAATGTTCAGAAAAATTGTCACTAGTATCTCTCTATTTTTTTATGTTTCAGTATTCTTTCTGTGTTTAGCCTCCTCCAAGACTAAGGTTGGCCGTCATGATTGCCCCCACGTTGAGGATGTTCGGTCTCTTTTTTGAACCTTTTTGTAAGCAAAAATGCATGAATTTTATGCCTAAATGCATGGTGACTTCGGTGTATGCACTTAATCTAAATGTATGACGCATGCAAAAATGGTTTAATGCAAGATGCAATCTAAATGCATGAATGTGACATGAAAGTTTTTTCGATCCTCAAAAGGATGCCACTGACTCCTCACTGGTCCCGTCAAGATCTTGGTTTTCATACGGCAGTGCCCCGACTTTGTCCTAGGTTTGATCAGCTCTTATCTGAGTAGATGCCCCAAATTTTTGTTCATTACATGACATCATATGACACTGCTCTTGTAGCAAATTTGAAACTTTAGGGTGATGTATTTTGGATATTCAAGACTCGGATACGGACAAAAGATGTTTGCATTGCTACTTGTAGTTTTGATCCCTTACAAAATACTCTCACCACCATCGTACTTAAGTCGGTGAGGTTGGTTTACAAAAAGTATTACTCTGAAAGTGATAAAAACTACAAGGGGACCTACTATGGTCAAGACAATGCAATACTTAAGCTAGATTAAAACATGGTCCAGTTCAAAAAACTTTCAACACACCCTCAATTAGCATCTTCATGCTTCAGTAAAGGGTCTTTGCTTGTAGCCGTTCTTGTTGAGTTATCAAAGCTTACCACCCAAGCTTAATGAATTTTTCCACCAACTTTTTGAAACCAAAACAGTTTTCAATGGTATGGCCAACCTGTCCTGCGTGATAATCGCATTTTGCATTGGGATCATACCATTTCGGGAAGGGAGGTTGTACTGGATCTCGGTAAAAGGGTGCCACAATGTGGACATCATACAATTGCTTGTACAATTCTCCATAAGAAACTGGTAGTGGAGTAAATTCTACGTTTTCAGTGTTCTTCCTCTGACCAGAGCCTTGGCTTGAGGAATCGTGAGCACTTGGCATGGCCTTAGGTTGCACAACTGTGATAGGCTTAGAATAACTGGCATTATAAACTCCCGCAGAGTTTACTTCATGATCTTTCTTTGTATGGTAGGGCTTTTTCTGGGACGAACTACCTTCATCATCAATTTTGCCAGTCTTGACGGTATTCTCAATGAGCTCCCCGAATAACACAAGGCCAGCAAAGTTGGTAGTCGCGTTGCCTATCAAGCGACCCAAGATTGGACCCTCCAAAGTCTGGACAAATATGACCACCGTCTCTCTTTCGCTGAGTGGGGGTTGGACTTGAGCTGCCACATCTCTCCAACGTTGGGCATATTGTCTGAAGCTTTTATTTGATTTTTGTTTCATATGTTGTAGGGTCCAACGGTTTGGCACCATATCACTGACGTGTCGGTACTGTTCTAGGAACACTTTTCCCAAGTCTTTCCATGACTTAATCTGATGGCGGCTCAACTGATTATACCATCGGGCAGCAGATCCTGATAGACTGTCCTGAAAGTAGTGAATTAACAGCTTGTCGTCTCGGCCGTATCCAGTCATCCTCCGATAGGACATGGTGAGGTGAGTGCGAGGGTAGCTGGTTCCGTCATACTTTTCAAATTCTAGGACCTTAAATTTCGGGGGTAACACCAAATCTAGGACAAGGCTGAGTTCACTGGCCTCAAATCCACTGAAGGTATCCTCTACTCCCATAGCCTCTAGCTTCTCTTCGAGTCTCTTACATCAATCATCGATTTCTTTTGAAGCTTCTACCTTTGACCTCTCGGTCTCAAACAGATGATCTATTTTTGAGATAAAATTTTCAGCTTGATTGCCCTCGGGCTTAACTTCTGATGCAGATGGCTAATTTATAGGGATCGAAGTACTGGCCTGATGTCGATGAGATATTCCCCGAAAAATGATCACTTGAGGTTGAGTTTCCCGTTGTATCCTGGTTTGAACGGGCGTGAACCCCGGAGGATACATAAGATCCTCGTCCCCAACAGTGGGTTTAGGATTTGCAGTGGTATTTACAGCAGAAGTCTCTCCAAGCTCAGAAAGCTTTAATCCCAGCATTTGTGCCATTTGGCCCAGCATGTCTTGTTGTGACTTTGCAAGTTGTTCCCTCATATCCTGTTGGACTCTCGACAACTGTTCCTCAACCTACCTGGCTATGTTCGCTTGCAATTCTTTCTGATCTTGCTTAATTTTTTTCAATCTTTCATTGTTCGCCATCTTTGTTTTGTACCGGGTTCCGTATGGATGCTGAGCTGACTGATCTTCTACTTTATTTAGTATCACTGTCATAGGGCACCCCTAGAGTCAGTTTTCTTATTTTGAAAATGAATGTATATGCATACAAAATGTGTCCTACATCGATGTCGTGTATGAATGCAATGTAAAATTAAGATTGTGATGATGTTGTGTAATGATGCAGATGAAATCAATGCGATGAGAATAAAATGAAATGAGTTAGTACCAAATGGTAAACAAAATAAAGCAATTAAAACTATTCATGAACAAGAAATAAGGCATTAGAGCCTATATAGGGTGACCACTAACGGGCAGAGTACCGACATGGCTCTAAAAGGTTGGCTCTTACGGCTCACTATATGAAGTTTTAGTGCTAAGAGGTACCCGAATTGTCCTTGCTGTCATTTACTAAGAGTAGCAAGACCCCCGGTCATCACCCATTATAGGCTCCTTTCAACCGAGTTCAATTCAGGGGGACCCATTCGCTTATGCCTGCACGAAGGAACGATATCTTTACGAAAGCATAAGGTACTCAAGCCCCGAAGGTACTTGCTAGGCCTACACGGAGGAACGATATCCTCACGAAAGCATTAGCGTTCTCCCCCCACTTAAAAATGACGGGTTTATATGCCAAATTTTAAATGCGTTAAAATAAACGCGCAATTATAACCGAATGTTACTTTAATAGTCACTTTAATCCGGAATTTCCGATATTAATAAAGCGGTAATTATTTGAAAAAAGCTCGACTCTCTTATTTTTTTGAAAAAACAAAAATGTCCCCGGCGGAGTCGCCATCTGTAGCGATGTCCCTCTCGCTAAAAAAGAAAGGTGGTTTTTATTTTGTTTTACTTCATTTTGAAAATAATGTCTTCCGCGTGGAGTTTTATAAAACCCATATTTTTATTTAAAAATGAAGTCGCCACCGGTCACTCAAGGTGGACCGAACACCGTAAAACCCAGAGATTTTAAAATGTCGGGTTCGGGAGTCGGTTACGGATGGGGAAGGATTAGCACCCCCACACTGCCCAAAATTGGTACTTTAATAATTATCGCTTTATTAATATTAAACTTTCCAGATTAAAGTGACGATTAAATTAAAATTTGGTTATAAGTGCGAGTAGATTTTAAAGGCCCCGTTATCCGAGAGTAAACGCCCAACCACTATCACTACGCCTGATACTGGCCCCGTTTACGCTCGGATAAAAGAGCACAACATTGACAATTATATATTTCCGAAATGCAATCTTAGAACATAGCAAACATAAATAAATACAATGCGATAAAATATAAATAAATACTAACATAATAAAATACTACTCTAACATAAATACATAAATGTTAATCTAACACATGAAAATATAATAATAACAACAACAACAACAACAATAATAATAATAATAATTATTATTATTATGATATGTAAGCATGATTCTAACTAAAACATATGAAACACTATGAAATTAAAGACTAAGGGCTAAAATGCATGAATATTGAATTACATGGCATATATGTTAACCTACACTGGACTAAAATGAAACAAAGGTAAAACATGATAGAATAAATGTAAATAAACAGAAATAAGGTGTTGGAAGTTAAACAATAAGCTATAGTGACCAAATTGAAATAAAACAGAAATTAAAAGCTAAAAAACAACGCAAAAGGACGAAATTAAAGGCGCGTAAAAACCAGAAGGACCAAACACATGATTATCCCCGCACAGAAGTGAAAACGGGAAAAGAAAGGGATAACCTACATGGTAATTATCCCATTTTAAAAAGACGCAGATCCTTCCCGAGTATCCGGGTCACCGCGGGTCGGGCTACCAAAACGACACCGTTTTTCAATGGACGGTTTAAAACAAATTTAAAACAGTTTTTTTTCTTATCAAAGTATAATTTTTTTAAGAAACCCTAATTGCTCTATGCTCTTCTCCCTTACTCTTAACACGACGGCAGCACAAGGGGTCTACAGCCGTTCGTCGTTCACCGGCCGCAATGGCCTCACGGCGAAGAATGAACTTCCGACAACCACACCCACAGGTAAGATTCGAAAACCCCTTTCTTTGCTTTGAAATGAGATTTAAAATAAGAAAACAAAGAAAAGATTGGGATAATTTGAATCTGAAGTTTTTTTTATTAACTTAGAAACTTACAATTATTTTGATCTGAAATTTTCCCTTCTTTTTCGAACTAAAAAACCTCATTTACAAGCTTTTTGATTCGGTTTTATATCCAAATCTATACTAACCCCTACATATTTTAGTCTGATGCAGATCTGACTTGATAGGAGCAATCTGGATTTTAAGGGATTTTTGGTGGAATAGTGTATGGCCGGTATGGGTGATGCATGCGTGGGGGTTGCTTTGGCAGGGCATGGTTCTCTGCGTGGAGACCATGCCTTGCTTTTTTTATTATTATTATTGGAATTTGGTTTTAGGTGGATTTAGGGATTAGGGTTGTGGTGACCGGCGGTAAGGATGAACGACGGCAGACGGAGAATGACGACGGCGATAGGGGAGGAGATTGGCGGCGACAGATGAATGGTTCAAGGTTATTAGGGTTTGTTCTGTTCGGGTCGGGTTAATGGGTTTTCGGGTTTGGGTTATTACATAATCCATCTTCAAGTTCAAGCCATTGTCTTGAAATCCAAATGGAAAATAAATGTTTGAGTAACAGCGGCCAATGGAGAACTTTTCTTGCCATGAAAAAGGAGATTCTTTGAACTGCATTTTTTTTGGAAGTTTCATAGCATTATCAAATGTAGAAGAAAAAAAAAGTGGATTGTCTGGACCCAGTTAAACGTATGTTTCTGGGAATATATAGATATGCATTACGGTGTTTATACAGATAAAGTTGGTGGTGGAGCAAGAAAAGATATGAATAAGAATAACCCCAGTTCTTGAGATCTCAGAATTTATGGAAATGGCGATCTACTTATCCCACCTCGGTGTTTCCTCGAACTGGAACTCGGTGTCAATCCCGGCTTGTTGCCACCAGGAAGTGCAACCAAACCGATGGCTTGAATTTTCTTCGAGGGAGAGATCAGGTAGGTCAAACCACATACTCTGATCACTGTCCATCGATTCAGAAAACGGGGAGCCTTGCGTTTCGGATGACAACGAGGTGGAGCTCGGTTCCCCAGTCTTCACTGGGAAGCTTTCTGGTTGATCGAGCAGGGCGTAGGCTGCTTTATTAGCAGCTTCTTGAATGTCTCTAGGGAAAGAGGAAGCTGGCCTAGGAAGGTCGTGAGCTGAGTCCGGGAAATTCAGGTAAGCCGACCGACCTTTAATGGCCAACGAGGCCACATCGTGGGCTCGAGCTGCCATTTCTGGTGTAGGGAAAGTTCCAAGCCAAATCCTTGATTTCTTCCTCGGCTCACGTATTTCCGATACCCATTTCCCCCAGCTTCGCATCCTCACACCACGGTAAGTCGGATGCCTGTAAGCTCTACCTTTCTTCAAGCTTTTATTATCAGTCGCCTTGGTTTCCTCCCTGAATGACGACGCTTTTCCACGGTTTGGTCTCTTTTTCCTCAAGGATTGCTTTATGTACTTCAAATCCATAAATTCCCCAAGTGGTTGAATCAAGAATCAGGAAAACAGAGGCTATGGAGAAGAATCTAAAATCAAACTTGAAACCAAACTAAAACAACGTTATGAGTTTATCTTCTACGATTCAGAACCACTGGATATTTGTACTGGTTGGAAGTAAGGCAATGAATGAATACACTTCTGCCTGCTTTTTAATACTCTTCATTGGGGCCCTTGAAAGTTTAATTGTTAATAGAAAAAAAAAAAACAAGATATAAAGTATAATTCACGGCCATAAATTTCAATTATATAAATTTTAATTATAAATGATTTTTTTATACTCATTCATCACATTGCAACTTTACAGTTGGCATTATAATTTGAACATTCAATCAAAATTGAGGAGTAAATTGATAATGGTCATTAGAACGAAAAACGTAACATTCTTGGCGTATTAATCATGGTCTCAATCGATAAAAAATTTCGGTTCTTTTTCGATGCTCATTTTTACATTCTAATACTAAAAAAATCAAATTTTAAACTATAACCTTACATTTGTCCTCCTATATGATTTTTTTTTAAAAAAATTGTTTATTTATGAATTTGCCCCATTTTCAAACATTTATGTTTTGCCTCCCCGAACCTCAAATCATAGCTTCGTCCTTGTCTAAACCCTAAAAAATACATTATACACCAATTAACTAAACCTTAACCCTAAACCTATTTTTAGTGTGTGCATAAATAGGGATATCGAAAAGAGGTAAAAGATTTTTATTCGTCTCAACCAATTTAAATTATCAACTCTATTTTTTTTCTATGTCATCAACTCATTTAAATGGTAACTCCTAAAAAATTGTTTTTAAAAATTAATGTGAAAAATATGTATGAATATTCACTTGGAACAAAATGAAAATAGAAATTCTCGGTCTCTTCTTGGTGCCCATTTTTATGTCCCACACTATAAAATTATGTTTAGGATTTAAGGTTAGTGTTTAGGGAATTATATGTATGGTGTATTTTTTAGGTTTAGGGTTTAAGATTTAAGATTTAAAATTTAGGGTTAGGGTTTAGAATTCAATTTTTTAGTGTTGGGTATAAAAAGAGACACCGAAAAGGGTAGATGATTTTTGTCCACAAAATAAGAAAAAAAGGAGATAAAATAGGTTATTTTTAATTTTTATTGACCGGAACCATTGCTAATGAATAGAAATTATCTACTCTTTTTAGTATCCTTATCTATGTCTCAATATTAAAAATAAGATTTAGGGTGTACGGTTAAGGTTTATGGTGTATGATTTAGAGATTTAGACGTAAGGTTTAGGTTTTAGAATTTAAATTTTAAAATTTATGATTTAAAAACTAAAATTAAAGTTTAATTTTTTAGTATTAAGATATAGATACAGTAACTAGAAAATAACTGATTTTTTATTCATCGTTCAGACGATGAGAATGACGAGGCATATAATTTTCTAATTTCCTATCAGAAACACAAATATCATTTCAATTACGATGTTGATTTATCGAGGCGTAGTTCGTTTATGGAAAGTGTAGTTCACCAGTCAAAATTCAATGAGAGGGTTGTCTAGTGAGCTGGGTTTAGTCATTGTTCAAAATTTGTAAATATTTTTTATTTATTTATTTTAATTAATAATACTGGCTAGTTTTATTGAACAATCAGTAAATATAATAAATTATAGGAGTCTATAAAAATTAAATATATTAATCATATTAACTTGTCATTCTCTCTATAATCATTAAAGTCTACAAACTTGATATAAAAGAAGAAAAAATGACTATTTAAGGAAAGAGTTAAAAAACCGCAAGTAAACAATTCGAAAAAAATAAATACAAACAAACATCGTTGTTGGGGCGAAGGATAAACATCATTAAAATTAACATAAAAATACATATAATAATGACAACACGTTGACAAACTGACATTATCATAACTCGATTATGACATAATTTTAGTAATTGCGAGTATCTATCAATATAAGATAATCATCCAAAGGGATGATGCGGCAGGTTTAGGTGATGTATTGGAGAATTAGCTTGGCTTAATGAACTATTGTTTAAAGGTGATGGATTGGAGTTGAGTTCGATTTAGGGATGATGCGGCAGAAAATTGATTAAGGATAGCTTTGGGGTTTTGCTTGGGATGAGTCTGTTTTTTATGTTTTTGGTACTGTCATTGCATCTTGAAGGTTTAAATTCTATTTGAGTGTGAGGGCTATTGGTTGATGATGAGGGGGTCTTTGTACTGTTGTGGCAGATTCCCTTGGAGTTTGTTTTTTTTTTGTCCTCTAATTAGAAGACCAGATTTGGTGTTATGAAGATTGTTATGCAGTTTTAGCTTGGTGCAGGTCGTTAAGGTGTTTTTTGGTTTTAGTTTGAGTGAGTGATACTTTGGCTTGTTGAGGTTCGATGGTTCATCCTTTGGATGGAGGGAAATTTTGGAGATTTAAACTCCAGTGCTGGTATTTATAGAAGCAGATTGGTTATGTAAGGCGAGACTTATCGTAGTTCCCGACACTCAAGTGGCATGAAACAAGATTGTTATCCACTCGTTAGACCGTGGCGTTTGGTGATACGTACTTGAAGAGATTGACTGCATGACCTGAAAAATTTCATTGCCGCAGTTTGCGTATGAATCGAGAATTAGAAACAAAAGGCAGACCTTCTAGAAAAAGTTGTTTGGAGCGACAAGAGTTGTTTTAAAGCTTGGTGATAACTGATTTCGGATAAGTCGAGGTGATACATTTTAAAAAGGTATAGGCGATCAAGTGTTTACCGTGTGAGAATAGTGCTAGTTGTTTTCTAAAGTTCTATAATCGTTGTCTTCGTTTGATTAGTTCTCTTACCTAGTTGTAATGTACTTTTTTCCTCCATTTAGGGTTAAACATCAACTATAATGATTGAATTATGCGATAAAGATCAAAATATAATTTTTTATTATAAATTTTAAATTTTAATTCTAGTCCTATTTAGAGGGGAGAGAAGAAAACTCTATGGGAAGAAAGAGGGTGTTCCTAGTGAGTCTAGAACACATGACCTAAGAGAATACGAGAGAAATGATGAACAGCTTGGCCAACCAACAAGGGCGAAGCTAGGAAATAAAAGTTAATGGGCCGAAAATTTTTAAAGAAAGCTTAAGGTTATAAAAACTCCTTGAACTTTAAAAAAAATCAATTAAGCCCTAAAACTTTTTTCACTCAATTAAGCCCTTCAATCAAGAAATTGAACTCTTGAACCAATTTTGATCATTAAATCTTTGATATTTTTTTAGATCTGTTGGTGTTGTACGCTGTGTTACAGTGTTTCGACTTGATATTTTTTTTAAAAATATTTTATTTATAAATTATTTAAAAGTTCTAAAAATTCTATAAAAAGCGTATAAATATAAAAGGCTTAAAACACTTTCCCCCCTAAACTTTACCTATTTTCCCAACTTGCCCCCTAAACTACGTTTTGGCCACTTTTTCCCCCTAAACGTTTTGCCGTTACTCATTTTGCCCCATTCTGTTACCACTACCGTTAAAAAAATTTCCAGCCAATTAAATCTCGCCACATCATCTACTTATTGACTAAGTCAATCCGCCTGATTTTAATTAAAGGGTAAATGACATGTCAAGTCTGTCAAGTTTGTTTCTTGTTTAATTTAGTCACTGAAAAGTCTATTTTTACCTAAAATTGACCCCTATTTATTTCTATTTTTTTAATTTAGTCCAATATTTGTTATTATTAATAATATTATTTTATTTAAATGTTAATATTTAATAAAATAAATTAAATTAAATATTTTAATATTAAATTAGTAATTTTTTAGATAAATTAAATTACCCAAAATTGATCCCAACAATTACTTATTCAAATTATATTCTTTTTTGAGCAAATTTTGAATTATATTCTTTTTAGAAAAATTTGAATTATATTCTTTTTTAGTAAAATTCCAATTCGAATCATATCTCAATTATATTCAAATTTTGTTGAATTTGAATTATATTCTTTTTAGCAAAATTCGAATCATATCCCAATTATACTCAAATTTTGTTGAATTTGAATTATATTTTTTGAACAAAATTCGAATCATATTTCACTTATATATGAATTATATTTTTGAGCAAAATTCGAATTATATTTTTTAGAAAAATATAATTTGAATTATATCTTTTTTTAGCAAAATTTGAATTATTATGAATATGATTCGAATATAATTCTAACATGATTTGAATATAATACGAATATGATTCAAATATAATTTGAATATGATTCGAATATAATATGAACATGATTCCAATAGAATTCTAATATAATTTGAATTTTGCTCAAAAAATATATTTCGAATATAACAAAATTCGAATACAATAAGAATATGATTCGAATATAATTTGAATATAATACGAACATGATTAGAATATAATCCTAATATGATTTGAGTATGATTCGAATATAATACAAACATGATTAGACTATAATACGAATATGATTCGAATATAATTTGAAATTTACTCAAAAAAATATATTTTGAATATTGCGAAGTTTGAATTAATAATTCGAATATAATTGAAATATGATTCGAATATAATTCAGATTTTGCTCAAAAATACAATTCAAATTTAGCAAATTTCATTCAAAATTTTCCCAAAAAATATAATTTATTTAATTTATTTTTATTAAATATTAACATTTAAATAAAATAATATTATTAATAATAACAAATATTGAACTAAATTGTAAAAATTAGAGACAAATAGAGTCAATTTTAGGTAAAAATAGACTTTTCAGTGACTAAATTGAACAAGAAACAAGCCTAATAGACTTGACATGTCATTTACCTTTTAATTAAAACCAGGCGGATTGACTTAATCAATGAGGAGATGATGTGGTGAGATTTGATTGGCTGGAAATGTTTTTTTAACAGTAGTGGTAACGGAATGGGGCAAAATGAGTAATGACGAAACGTTTAGGGGGCAAAAGTGGGCAAAACGTAGTTTAAGGGGCAAGTTGGGAAAACATGTAAAGTTTAGGGGGAAAAGTGTTTTAAGCCATATAAAAATATACTTTTTGAAGAAATATGTAAATACAACATGATAGAAATGTAGTGTATCATGTACCTGTAATATCTAAAGGGAAAATTGTCAAGATTTAATGGTCAAAAAATTGAGATCCACTGATTGGCCTAGTGGCTAAGGATGCTCATCTTGCTCCATCTTGTATGAGTTTGAATCCGGCATGGGAATGTAATACCTCACTATTTAATCAAAAAATGGTCAAAATTGATCAAAGGACTTAATTAATTCAATTTCTTGATCCAAGAGTTTAATTGAGTGCAAAAAAAGTTTAGAGGCTTAATTGATTTTTTAAAAGTTCAAAGGGTTTATTACACCTAAGCCTAAAAAAAATAAAAGACTGAAAAACATCATCAATAGGATTTAATTCACTAACTTCAAGTAAAACAAACTTAATTTCCTATACACACTTTACCACCAACACAACACTCATTCTATAATATTAAAACAAGTAAAATAAGTTATATTTTAAAATTTTACGGGGCCAAATTAAAAAAAAAAAGAATGGACCGTAAGGGTGTACTATTGGAGTCTGCCCCTATCAATCCCCATATGACTTCGCCATGCCAACCAGCCAAATGTGCTTACAGATCAAAATATGATTTTGACCCTCCATTATGTTTAAATTTGGAATTTAAACCATATAGTTTAAGACATAGTTTAATTTCTATACTTTTATAATATAACTAATTACTCCAAATAATGAAGGTTATTAATTATTCTAGTTAAAAGGCTAACATCATTTTTTTTATAAAAAAGGGTAAACTACTCAAGTGACCACCGAACTATTTGGGTGTACCTATTTTGATCACCGAACTAAGCAACTCGTCAATCAGAACACAAAATTTTTAAATTGGTCCTATTTTGACCACCGTCGTTAAAAAACTAATGGAAGGGTGAACGTGGCAGTTTTTAACGAAAATTAATCAACCAATCCGATGATGACACGTGTCATCACCCAATTGGATAAATTTACTTAAATTTTAATTTATTTTATTTAATATATTTTTCCTCCAATCAAGTGGTACGTGTCACCACCGCACCAAACTTGGGACTTATGAAGGATATACCAAAGCCTTTACCACCACACCATTTGGAAAATTGAAAGAGGATTGGAATGGCCTTGGGTGGATCAAAATTAGGATCCATGAAGGATATACCAAAGCCTTTACCACCGCACCAACCTACTCTTGATAATATAATTTGCACATTTTTTATACATATCTTATAATGCAGTAAATATTAAGGAAAAAAGAAGTAAAAATGGTTGAAAGGAGACTCGGACATGGATCACGTAGGATGTGTAAAAATCACATAAACCACCGAATCAAATCGAACAATTGATTATAAATGAAAACGTTTTAAATATGTTTAAATTAGTTTTTTAAAAGCAAGATTAAAATGAAAATAGATTTATGATTTTTAATTTTTAAATTAAATCAAATATTTCACTACAACAGAAAAGGTTTTTAGCGGCGTTTTTTACCTCTATAGTGGCGTTTTTTAGCGCCACTAAAAACACTCACGGCGCTCAGAAAATCGTCGCAAGAAACGCCAATGAAAGCAGCGCCGCAACAGTTAGCGGCGTTTTAGACTCAAAAATGCCACTACAGATTTTGATCTATAGTGGCGTTTGTATTTTCAAACGCCAAAAATACCTCTTCTTTAGCGGCGTTTTGTTTATCAAACGCCGGCTATGCCTATTCTTTTAGCGCCGTTTTTTCTTTAAAACGCCGCAAAATGTTGCATTTTGTATGGCGTTTTTCCTTCAAAACGCCGCTAATACCTTTACCAGTGGCATTTTTTTTCTTTAAAGCAGTTATTAAATATTCCATTTAAATATGAAAAAGAAAAAATATTCAAATATTTTAAATCAAATTTCTTTTCTTTTAAATCATATATTTTTTCTTTTTCGAATATTTTTATTTTTGAAAATCAAATATTTTTAGTTTAATTTAAAATTGAATATTTTTATTTTTTGAATATTTAAAAAATATTCAATTTAAACGAAAAGGAATTCATTTTAAAATATTGGAATGTTTTTTCTTTTTCATATTTAAATTAAATCTAGTATTTGATAACTACTTTAAACATTCAATTTAGTTTAAAAATAAAAAATCATAAATGTATTTTCATTTTAAATCTTGCTTTAATAACTAATTTAAATATATTTAAAATGTTTTCATTTTTAATTAATTATTTGATTTGATTTGAATGTTTGTGTGATTTTACATATCCCAAGTGTTATAAGTTCGAGAATTGAGCCCTCTTTCAACCATTTTTACTTTTTTTCTAACAATTACTGCATTATAAGATATGTCTATAAAAGTGTGTAATTTATATCATCAAGGATAGGTTGGTGTGGTGGTAAAGGGTTTGTTATATCCTCCATAGGTCCCAATTTTAATCCACACTAAGGCCATTCCATTTCTCTTTAATTTTCCTTTAACTAGGGGGTGATCATCGCCTGATTGGAGGAAAAATATATTAAATAAAATAAATTAAAATTTGAGTAAATTTATCCAATTGGGTGATGGCACGTATCATCATCTGATTGGTTGATTAACTTAATTTAATTTAATTAAAATTAGGACCAAATTGATATAATAGGTAAATAACATAGACCAAATGTGTAATTTTATAAATTTTCGTTAACCGCTACGTCACCCTCCGTTAGTTTTTTTTACGGTGGTGGTCAAATTAAGACCAATTTAAAAGTTTGGTGGTCTGATTGACGAGTTACCTAGTTCAGTGGTCAAAATAAATAAGCCTAAATAGTTTGGTGGTTACCTGAGTAATTTACCCTATAAAAAATGCCCCTTTCAATTTACAAAACCATACTAATTTTAAACCGAAATAGTTTACGGTGTTAACTATTTGTACTAATTAATGGCATTATAAAGTAGAAGAATCTAACATATAAATTAAAGTATAAAGAGTAACATTTGTTTAGTAGAGTTAAAAAAATTAAAAAGATAAAAAAAATTAGAGTAGATAAATAAAAAGATCAAAATTATTTTTTTTCATTTGGCGTGTTTGGTAGGAAAAAATAAAATAAAATTGAAAAAAATGTAATTTTCTTTTCATTATAGTTTAGCTTAAAAAATGGAAAAGAAGAAAATATATTAGCTTAAAATACTTTTTTTCCTTAAATTTTACATGTTTTTTCAATTTGCCCCCTAAACTATATTTTGTCCACTTTTGCCCCCTAACGTTTTATTCGTTACTTATATTGTCCTTTTACCGTTAAAAAAAAGTTTGTCTCGTCACGTCATTTTTTATTTTTTATTTTAAATTTTAAACTAAAATAAAAATAAAAATATTAAAATAAATATATTAAAACATATTAAATACCCAAAACCCCCTTTTCATCCCATCATCTTCTTCCTTAATCGCACCATTTTCAGCCCGAGAACAACAATGCGGCGAGAATCGCACCGATCGCCATCTTGTGATGCCGTCTTCTGTGCTCCAGGCAATGCTGGGATTTCTGCCTACGGGAATGCGACTTGTATTCCTGACCTCGACATCTCTGATAGCTCAACCGTGATTTCGTTTTGCCGCAAATGGAGTGTCGGTTTGGTTATTGTTGGACCAAAGGCTCCCCTTGTTTCGGGTCTTGCTAGTGATTTAGTAATGGCTGAGATCCTTACTTTTGGCCCTTCATCTGAGGCTGTTGCCCTAGAAGGTTCTAAGAACTTCATGAAGACTATATGTGACAAATATGGGATTCCTACAGCTAAGGTTTTATCTCAATTCTTTGCAGAAAATATGTTTTGATTACTTATGAAACTGGTAATTCAATATTCAATTGATTTCTTCTTTTCCCCCTTTATATATTAGAATAAGTGCGAAAAGGAAACGTCCGGGTCCTGCTTCCGATTTTGTTGTAACAGAACATGAAAAGATGGTTCATGAAGTAATTCGAAGCAAAAAAGACATGGGTGCGTCGCAATGGGAAATGAAACGAGAAATTAATGTTGGAGGAAGATTTATGGTATGAAAGTTGCTACTTTGGAAGGGATTGCGGATGCTCTTAAGAGGAGCAATGTTTTGCAAATTGAGTTGTCGAAACAACAGGTGGAAGAGATTGTGAAGGCTTTAGTTTTGGATAACCAGGTTATGGAAGTTAAAAGTACCAGAACATGGGATTTGCTTCGATTCCGGTCGGGAAAGTTTGCTCTAAATGCATTGGTAAGAGAGGTTATGGAGGAGAGTTGAAGCTTGGCGCACTGGGAAATGAGGTTTGGGGAAGGAGACGGGGTGGGGTTTGGGGAAGAAGATGAGGGTATTCGGGTAAATTTAGGGTATGGTTTAATATATTTATTTTATTTTAAAATTAAAAAATAAATAAATAAATAACTGGCATGTTTTGATTGGTCAAAAAATTTATTTTTTTAACCGTGTTAATTTTTAGGGTAATATGAGTAACGACAAAACATTTGGGAGGTAAACGTGAGCAAAACGTTATAATTCTATATTAGAATTATTTGTTTTTACACTCAATTGAACCTACCTAAAATCACAAATATGTTAATAGTATCAAAGCCATATATTGCCTTTGAAAAAAAAAAAAAGAACCATTGATATTTATGAATAAATAACATAATAATGTGAAGGAATCAAATCCCAAATGCGTTGACTATTAAACAATTTAGAATTTGAGATACTCAGTCATGTTGTATGCCATGAAGTCATAATATTCCTTATATATATATATATACTTTTAAGTTGTTAAAAAAATTATATATTTTAAGAAATGAGGTCATTTTATTCTTTCATTATTTATTTTCTACGAACTGAAGTCATGTTATTCTGGTTGGCATGCAATTTATAATCTCAAATGTTTATTATATACTATTAATTTTTTTCTTTTACATGGTAATAATATAATGACATGTTATAAACCTGTATAATACTATCATGCACTTATTTTTTTTATAATTTTTAATAAACTAACGTTGCATTGGATCATGTGTGATTTTAGAGAGTTCAATTATTACTTTAAGAATTTAACACTTGATTTTATTAATGTAAGTTATAAATTTTAAATAAATTTGATATTTTTATCATATCCATTAATTATATTATCTTGTTAGAATATATTTAATGTCTGGGATTTCTTTTACATCAGATAAATTATAGAAAAAATTTAATTCACATACACAAAAATCAACTTGTATAACTGATGTGTCATTCTGTTAAGTCAGCACATTTGTCCATAAAACACTACTATGTCAGTGTGCTATGCCATGTAGGTTTGTCACATCATTTGAAGTCATTTAATGTTAATTGACTAATAATTTTCATTCGACAAATGGGCAATTTTGGACCCAAAATAAAACGTTGAAGGTTAGAATGCTTCAAAACAAGTATATGGGTCAAACTGACTATTCAGTCAAAGTTAGGAGTATTTTTTTGGCATTATGCCCATTGAATACTACAGCTGAACTATTTTACATATTTGGTTAAAGTACAGTAGAAGTTCTTGTACTACACCTAAAATTTTATTTTAGTCTATAAAAAAAATATTTTAGTTCCTAAACTACACCTAAAAGTTCATTTTAGCCCTTCTACTATAAAAATGAACATTTTTGTCCTTGTACGTTTGAAAACTTAACCTTTTTTGTCCTTGTACATTTTAAAATGCTAAAGTTATTGTTAGTTGACTTAGATATTTTGGTTTAAACACTATTTAGGTCCCTCTCAGTTTTGAACTCGAGCAAATTAGTCTCTTTTAAAATATTTTTTATGTTAGTTTTTACATAAAATTTTTACACACTTATGAAACCTAAATACAAAATTAATTTATTTTCTAACTCCAAAGTTTTCTCCACTTATAATAATATTACAATTACAAGTAAAAACGTAAAAAAATTAGATTAAGGGTGTAAGAAGCCCTTTAATTTTTGAAAAAAAATCATTAAGCCCCTTAATTCTTTTTGCACCCAATTAAGCCCTTGAACCAATAAATTAAATTAAACCCTTTAACCAACATTGATTGTTGAATCTAATGATTTTTTTGGATCAGTTGGTGCAGCACATCGTGTCATATTATTGTCACTTGATATTTTCATACTTTTATTTTATTTAAAATTTATTTAAAAACCCTTAAAATTCTAAAAAAACATAAAAGTTATTAAAAAATATTGAAACATAAAGCCATAAAGCCAAAAAATAATACATAAAGCATATTTATATTTGTAGCAAGAGTAAGAGTTTAATTTAAACATAATACAAAAGCTATAAAAAAATTAAAATTTCACTAAAGATCTCAAAAAGGCATAAAGCCAAAAAATGCCTCCAACATTCGACTGAATAGTCCCTTTGGCTCTTATTCTTTTTTTGGAGCAATTCAACCCTCAACATTTTATTTTGGGTCAAAATGACCCCTCTGCGGATGAAACTATCAGTCAACTGACGGTAAATGGCTTGAAACGACGGGACAAACCTATATGACAGTGCACGCTGACATGACAATATCATATAGACAAATAAGTTGACTTGAAAAAAAAACATTACATCGGTCAAAAAATAATTTTATAAAATTATATAAAATATAAAATAATTTGTTCTGCTGACTTATCATTCTATCAAGTCATTTCAAACTGTTTACCGTCAATTTTCTAACAATTTTCATCCTCAGAGAGGATATTTTGACCAAAAATAAAACGTTGAGGGTTGAATTGCTCCAAAAAAAGAATAGGGGCCTAAGTGACTATTCAGTCCAACGTTAGAGGTATTTTTTTGACTTTATGCCCAAAAAAATTATGAAGAAATAATATCATAAAATTTTTGGTTTATTTTATTTAAAAATTATCCAATCATAATTGGACATGTGTCATGTATTGATGGAAAGTGCCAACATCATTATAGATTGTTCTTATTTACTTAATTTCTAAATGTACATTGAATAAACCACTATCCATTTTTCAAGAGGGGTCAATTTGTTCAATTTCAAAATTGGCAGGGACTTATGGAGTGTTTAAACCAAAATATGTAAACAAGCTAACTATAATTTTAACATTTTGGACCAAAATATTTACTTTTCAAACGTATAAGGACTAAAATATTTTGGTCCAAAATGTTAAATTTATAGTTAGCTTGTTTACATATTTTGGTTTAAACTTTTAAATAAAGACTAAAATATCTCTTTTTTATAGTATAGGAACTAAAATAAACTTTTAAATATAATACAAAATTAAAAAAAATTATGATAGAAGGACTAAAATGAACTCTCTAATATAGTACAAAATTTTTGGTAAACTTTAATCTAAATATTTATAAAATCATGTAAAATAACATTAATTTCGAACTAATATAAGTGAAGGCATTTTTGTATATAGATTCATGCATACTGACTTTGAGCCAAGTGGGTATCCATTTGTTAGGATGTCTTTTTTTAATAGGAGCGGTTGGTTTTATTAAACGAAAAATACCTCAAATTACAATAAGGTTTTGCAACTACTATAGTAAACTAAATATATAATTTGGACGTTTTCCTAAAATTAGCCATTTCAGAACATACAAGGATTATACATGAAAAATGTTAAAAACCTATTCAAAAGACTCGAACGAAAAATAGATATGAACAAATCTGACTGCATCGGCAAACGAACCACAAAAGGAGATTAAGCTATTGAAAGACCATCGAGAACCGCAAATCAGAGCCAAGCGTCGTGAGAAATTATCCACTAGCGCAAACCATGTATCCAAATTAAATCCGAGATCCCCATCTTGATAAGTCGTAGCATCGTCAAATCTAACCCTGAAAAAATATAAAATAAAAAATGATCAAACGACTGAGGAAGAAAAAAAACATGCCAAAAGACATAGATAAATGTGCCACAAAGGCAGAAAAATATGCCACAAAGGCAGAGTTATTTTTATTAAAAAACTAAAAAAAATAAAAAATAAATAAATCTAGCGGTCAACAACCAGCATCAAAATCGGTGCCGCCGTTGGCTAAATAAAATGCAAAAAATAAAACTTGCTGCGCTCGATAAATGAATAGGATTATGTTAAAAAAATAGAGAGTGGGTAAATTAAGAATTTGAATAAGAAAATCACTAAAGTTTTTTTTTTCTAGTATGTTGTTGTTAGGATGTCTTTATAAATCATATGCTTTGTTCACTTAGATAATGAGTCGGTAACGGAAAATTTATGGTATTTCTTATGTCATATGATGAATTTAGACTATAATTTGCATGTATATATATAGGGGAGCTAAAAATTTATTTAAAAAATATTATTTTTTGAACGATATTTAAAAGGAATTAATTATTTATAAAAAGGTATCAATTCTATATATAATTTTTATATATAAATTATATAAAAAATATAATTTTTTAAAAATTTAGGTGTCAACATGTGGCTACGCCATGTGTGTATATATATATATATATATATATATATATATACATATATATTTGGATAAGTGTTGTTTTCTTTTATCCAAGAGAATTGTAAGATGCTGCAAGAATATTGGTATAAGTTATATCTATTGTGTTTTTGAAAGTTGTGTTTGTAAATTGTGATAAAATATTTATTAAAAAAAATAATGATGGAAGGAAGACTCGTTTATACACGAAACAAAATTTAAAAAAATTACATAATGAATATAAATTTAAGTTTGATAACTTTTGAAAGTTATTTGTTGACGGCTAGGATGAACAATGCTACAAAAAAAAAGGTGATTCCGGTGGTGGTAAATAGTGATTCTGATGCGGTGGTCAAGTATTTTGGTTTGGTATATTTGAAGAAGAATGATCGTGTATTATTTTCTGTTGTATAATTATTTATAGTAGTTTAAACATGTGTCGATAGAGAGTTGTTGTAGCAATGGTATTAACTAGACGTCCTAAGAAGTGATGGACTAGATCAGTTTGTCATCAAGTGTGACCACGTGTGTCAACACTATCTGACGTAATGTGCTTTAACTCGCTGAGTTCTTATTACTGGCGAGCCTTCGTTAATGACATTCCGCAAGTTATATTCGCGGGTGGCCGTCAGTTTCTCTGAAGGTTCGAAACTTGAGAGGCTCGTATGGTGGAGGTTCGCAGGTGGTAACATTATTATTTGATATTTTAACAAAAAATTTATAAATATTTTTAAGATGATAATAAGTATGTGTGTATATATAACTTTAGAAAATTTATGCTATATTATAAATGAGCGATCCGGGACATATGATATGTGGGGGAGAATTCCATCGACCTCTTGAATGCCTAATTATTGATACGATTGATTTCGCTCGATTAAATGTTAAGCATGTACCATCATGTTTGATACACTTCAGGATATCAATATTATTATAATGGTTTGAGTGACAAAGAAATATAAATTATTAATAATAATTAATATTAAACTTAATTAATTAAGCTCCTCTATGAAAAACGCATTCAATTGAAACCTTAAAATTTTAAAGTACATTAATTATGTTTTTCAACTAACGAGAACGGTTGTTGATCTTTAATGTGCAGATACAGCGGTTAATTTGTTAACATGAAAGTTTATTTTTTTTTGAAGGGAAATAAAATTTTATTGAGTACATAATCGTTAATACGTGTCTCGTTAAAAAAAATTAAATTTAAAAAAAAAAAGTACAACGTATGGAGGTACAATCGGGATAAAAAATATGTCCGATTTGCACATTCAAACCATGCAAACCAGTGTTTCCACGACATACACATTGCCAAGGGACTTAGCACATTCAAACCATACAAACTAATGTTTCCACGACATATGAAAGTTCATATGTGAATGACGATGTGATAGGGATGTTTACTTTATTTTTTTCGCAAGTTTGAGGAGTTATTTAATTTCTAAAAATATTAAAGTTTTAAAATAATTAAAATATTAATTTTTTTTAAAAATGAAAATATTAAAAATTAAGAAAACTAATTAAGACATTAGAAATTTTAAAAAAAATTAAACAAAAATAAAAAATAACTGAAGATATAAAATAATAAATATAAATTATTAAAAAATTAAAATATTTATAGAGTAATAAAATATTTTGAACACTTACATTAAAATTTTCGTGGACTATCGTTAGCATGAGTCTACTTCTACTCAAATTTTTAAATGGAATCCACCTAAAATTAGAGCAACACTAACTTTTGGGTTCCTATTATAGTTTAAAAATGATGGAAAATTATTTGCACCAAAGTGGTATTCATGGCTATTATTTTGGATATTAATTTTTTGCTTTTTTAGATATAATCAAAATAATAAGATGACATTGGTTTGAATTTCTTCACGATAAAATCCAATTTATTAATAATATATTCACATAAACAATAAAAAAAAACTTGTAATCGACTACAGGGCCTTAGAGAAAATCAAATTAGTGTCGTATTGTTATGTCGATTGCTTCTAAAAAACTAAAATTGAGGTCTAAAATAATATTAATGAGCACCAATTTAGTTTATAAAAACCTTTATCAGTTTTAAATCATAGAAAAATTTTTTATAAACCATTGTTTCGGCTTTGTTGGGTGTTTAAGCTTTAAACTTAGGAAAATAAAAGACATTGGAATATATTTAAGGATCTATAGTAAATTTTACAGTGCAGGAGAAAGACGCTACCTGCAGCTGGTGTCCTTCATTTTTTTAATAATTCTTTTCTTCAAATTTATCATGTACGTGGACACTTTAAATTACAAAAATTATAATAAAAAAACACTCATAACGCCACCTGCAGGTGGCGTCTTCATCCTCACTATTTATTTTTACCATAGTTTCTAAAATAAAATTCAAAGACTCTATTTTCCTAAAATTAATTTTAAGGGGCAATATTCTCCCAATTTCCTTGTTTCTCTAATGCAAGACCACAAATCTCTTGAAAATATGTTTGGGAAAATATGACAAACTAAGACTGTTGAAGATTTGTCCAATAAAGACAATTGATTTTTTTTACTATTTTAGTACTTTTAAATATCCATTTTCTTTTTTTTTTGAATGAAGAAATATCCATTTTCTCGAATTTTTAAATTTTACGATGCCTAATGTTTTGTATAAATATTTTATATTTTAAATATTTTCCAAATGTTTTAAAAGTTTATAATTTTTAAAATTTTACGTAATGATAAAAAATTTTCGAACTTTCTAATTTGTTACGCCAACAATCAATCACATGTAGATTTTCATGTTAACACCATTAACTGTCACGTTAAAAAAGTAATTGTTTGGTTACAGACTTAGAACAACACTACCTTTAAGTTGACTTCAACAATTTTGCCATTTTTTACCATGTTATTAAAAATTATATAAAAAAATGGAGTATTAATTTTTTTTAAACATTTCCTACTTGGGGGAAAGAAAAATATGCTCACAATGGGATAATTTGTCCTTACTGAAATGTCGATATCAACTTTTTTATAATTTTTATTTTTTAAAAAATGATGACATAACAGATAATGACAAAACAGTTGACGTCAATGTTTCAATAAAGAACAAATAGTGTTACTATTTCGTCATGTTTGGGTCAATTTCATAAAAAAAGTTCGAGGTCAAAAAATGTAAATAAAGTTTAAGGACTAAAATGACTAACTAGTAAAGTAAGGGAAACTATTTTATATGATGGATCTATCTAATTCCAATTTGATTTGTATTATTTCTGCAAAATAAAAATAAAATAAAATGTATTCATTAAGTTTGATTTAAAGTAGTAGTATTTGATTTTTCAATGATTAAGGCTCGTTGTTAGGTAGACACTATAAATATAGATGGGAATGGAGCATCAAGTAGACCGATTTCCCCATCTTTACAAACGCATTTCCAATAATCAAAGACCAAAAAAAAAACATAGTTTTGAGATTATGGAGAAAAAGCAGAAGAGATCATGGGATTTGTGGATTGAAGAAGCAGTTGCAAAGCTTGAATCTATCAAATTGTTCACTCCTCTCAGACCCATGCGTGTCCCCACTCTGAAACATCAGCAGGAAAACCAAGATGATGAAGAAGCTCCGCCGAAGTTCGACGACGATCAATATGAGACATTCGCTGGGATTCAGCCTTGGGACAGACTCTCTATTCAAGTTTCGATTCCAGATGCTTTCTACCAACGGTTGCTGCAGGGTACCTTTCTGAAGAAAAATGAAAATCCCAGTTTATAGTTAATAATTTAATAGTATGGTTTGGGTTTTTCTTGAGATAATGACATATATGGTTTTTACGTGCATGCAGGGGACGAAATTTACAGCCAAAAAGAATTAGAGGATGCTGAAGTCAGTCAGCAGCAGCAGAAGAAATTCAAGAATCTGCTTCTCTTTGCTGGCAATGATTTCCTGGGTTTGAGTAGGCATCCTGCAGTCGCAAAAGCAACCGCCAAAGTATAATATACTGTATACATATAGTATCAATATTCTTTTTCTTTGCAAAAGTATAAACAAAATTTATGCGTTATATACATATATATGTGCAGGCGGTATTGGAACATGGAACAGGGCCGAGAGGATCTCCACTAATCTGTGGATATACCGATTACCACATAGCACTGGAGTCGAGTTTGGCCGAGTTAAAGAATAAAGAGGTACATGCTTGAGGATGCATACCGGGCGGAACTAGAAATTTATAAATAAGACTATTATAAGATTAAATTTTTTGAAGGGCCATAAATAGAACTAATTTTATTTTTTTCTTCTAAAAAACTATTCTATTACCGTTTTCGCAGGGGCTCACGCCCCCAAACCCCTCCCCCATGTTTTGCCCCTGGATGTATGCATATGGCATGCAGGAAATTTTATTACATGGTTTCGGATCATCGCGTCATCAATGGTCCATTCTCCTAAAAATCAACCAAATAATTTCTTTTTTTCCACGTCATTTTTCCAAATATGAATCTTCACATTTTTAAGCTATGTAAATAGGGAGTGGGTGGTTACATAGACGTTGATTATGAGTGGATTAGTGACATGGAAAAAAAGAAATTATGTGGCTTATTTTTAGTGGATGAGGACCTTGAATTACGTGGTGGTCCATGACCATGTGATAATTTCTCGGCATGCAGGGATGGACAGAGGAATACTAGAGGCGGTCGCACCTCCTAAAAATTTCAAATTCCCATATATTTTTAGTTTTTTTATATTTTATATTGACTATCTGATTTCGCTCCCCTGAATCTCCAAATTCACATATTGTTTTACTAAATATAAAAATAAGCATCCCTAACTTAAAATCTTGCATCCGTATGCACAATGTGGGGAATATATTTTTGGGACGGTTGATTACTATTGATTACTGTATCAGAAACTGGCTTAGGGGGATTTGGGATCACTGGTTTCTTGCAGGCCTGTCTTCTTTGCCCATCAGGGTTTGCAGCCAATATGGCTGTGATGGTAGCAATCGGAGGCCTTGCCCATGTGTTGTGTGATTGGAGGAGGCCGACCAAGGAAGAAAAAATCGCTGTGTTTTCTGATGCACTTAACCACGCATCCATTGTTGATGGTCTTAAACTGGCCGAACGTCATGGAGGAGTTGAATTCTTTGTGTATAAACACTGTAACACGGCTCATCTCGATGCTCTCTTGTAAGCTTTCATCATTTTTTTGTGGTTTAATTCAACTTACAAGCTTTTTATACTCATTATTAATCACTATTTTGATTGTTTTCCGTTAAACTTGTGACAGAACAAATTGTAAAAACAAGAGAAAAGTGGTGGTGACAGATAGGTATTCTACGTTAATTTTTTACTGCTATTTTAACTGATACAAAATAAAGGGAGACTATGATTTGATCTGAGCTGCTTTTTAACAGCTTGTTCAGTATGGATGGAGACTTTGCACCCATGCTCGACCTGGTTAAGCTTCGCAAGAAACATGGGTTCTTGTTCGTCCTTGACGATGTAATACTTGCAAATATTCATTTCTTTTTAGCAAAACTCTTAAAATTATATTTTCCATTGAATTTCACGCTGGAAGTGTTCTACTTTCTAGGCTCATGGGACATTTGTTTGGGGCAAAAACGGTGGGGGACTGGCGGAGGAATTCAATTGTGAAAACGACGTTGACATATGCATCGGCACTCTGAGTAAAGCCGCAGGTTCTCTTGGAGGGTTCATAACATGCAGGTTATATATGGCTTATACCAAGTGTTGATAAAAATGAGTCAAATTTTATATGAATTTCTTAGCTCTGAATTGTTTGCATCATGAAACAGCAAAATTTGGAAGCAGTTCTTTCAATCAAGGGGTCGTTCTTTCATATTCTCCACCATTGCACCGATTCCCTTAACGGCTGCCTCCTATGGTAATATAAAAATCTAAGAGTTTGAATATAAAAATATATACATATGTCACGAGACTATTACTCTCTTCCTAAACAACATTTTAATACCACTATATTTATATTCTAAGATTTATTTTTCTTTATGATGTGAGATTAATATTTCTCGCCTCTTTAGTACGTGGCATATACATACTGCTGGTTAATGTACAAATTGAAAAGCAAAATTTATCTGTGACTGGACTATGTCTATACTAATATGAATGGATGGAACAGCGTCGGTGGTTGTCGCAAGAAAAGAAGCCTGGAGAAGAATTGAAATTCGGAAAAGGATGCAGGAGTTCCAAGCTCTAACCGGATTGCCTGTCACAAGTCAGATACTATCTGTTGTGGTAGGAAGTACCGAGAAGACGTTCAAAGCAAGCCGGTTTGTTTTCTTCCTCTTATATCACCACCATAACATATAGTTTGGACAGCTTCTAACACTGTCAATTCCCATTCATTGATTAGGGTTTTGTTGGAAGCCGGCATCTTTGTCGTCCCCATCGGACCCCCGGCCGTTGCTCAAAACGCCGGAAGGTTACATTTCCTTATCCTTACCACATCCTTTATATATGTATACAGTATATATATATATATGTGTGTGTCAATGCTTAATTTTTGTTATTCTCTTTGTTTTTCCAGGTTACGTATAACTCTGACTGCAGCACACACAACCGAGGATATAAAAGAGCTTGTAAGAATACTATCTGACTTCGTCGACTTTCAGGTTCCCAGCAGCAGTATTTTTCATGCCCGTCTTTAGAAAATGTGTGATAAAAATAAATAATGGTGTGAATATTTCTCTTATCATTTTTAATTTGGCCGGGAATATATACAGCCTGACCTTAATGCATGTATCTGGGTTTGTCAAAATGCTTTGTGTTGTGTCTGAAGTTTCTGAACAAAATCAATTAATGTAAGTGTGTTTGCTTATGTATAATTGTGTGTTTCCACCATTATGAATATACATTTGCAATTCTAGTACAAACGAGCAACAAAATCCGGAAAAAAGGGCTGTGATTATAATTCACACTTGACGATTTACATTAAAAAAAAAATAAAGACGAAATAGAGTAAAGTTATTAGATTTATACCCAACAAATGTTTCTTCGATTGGATAGATGAATATGCAAATTAAGTTGCTCAAAAAATGCAAATTAAGATTTAATAATGCATAACAAATAATTAATATATCTTAAAAGAATATGTTTTTCACTATACTAATTTTATCTTATTAAAATTTATAAGCGATCATTAGAATCGTAGAAGAACTCCACAACAAATTGTTTTTTTTTCTGGATCTACTTCATAGCACAAACAACAGCTTTTACTATAACATTCATCGTTACGACATTATATAATATTTTATTAAAATATTATATAATGTACTAAATTTATTATATATTAATATCTAATTATGTGCACATAATTTAATAAAAATATTATATTTTAATAAATATATAATGCACATAATTAATTAAATTATGTAATTTTTAATAATTTAATAAATAAATATATTTATTTTAGCAATGTACTAAAATAATAAATTTTAGATATAATAATATTTAATATTTTATTAAAATAATACTAAAATAATTACATAATTAATTATTTATTAATATAACTTAATATATTTATTAAAATAAGATATATTATATTACTAAAATTATTAATAAATATATTTTTGAACATTTTAATAATTAATTTTTTAGTAAAATAATTAAATGATATTATGTTAATATTAAATTCTTAAAATAATATTATTTTAAGTGTTTAAACTTTAGAGTAAAAAGTTGGGAAAATGTACTACCTAAATTTAGACGGTAGTACATTTTTCTGGAAATGCTAGACATTTTACATTAATTTGGAAAATGAATTGCATTCGACTATTTTTTGTTGTTCTTTATTTTTTAACATTTTTTATTAATACGAATAGATTTGCGTTGCAAACTTAATTTTTAATAGATAAATTTTTTAACATAGGTTTTTTTTTGCTTATACAAATGAATTATATCTCTATAAAATGAATTATAAGAAACACATACACTCAATTAATATTTGGTAGGGAAAAAAAGTAATTTCAGTAGTCACAATTAATATCTCTACGGTTACAACAAACAAAATCATGCCAGCTGCTGGTTACCTACCGGCAACCCCCTTTACCTACAATTTCATTACGACACTTTCTCTCTCTCAAAGGCACATTGTTTTCTTCGCTGTGGAAAATGGAGGCCTGCAACTTATGGGACAAATGGGTTGGAGAAGCGCTTTCGAAGCTCGAATCTTCGAAACTGCTTCGATCTTTAAGACCCCTTTATCTTTCTAACCAACAACACGAAGTGAACAATGCCGGCATTTCCGGCGAAGAAGACTACGAGGTGTTCGACGGAATGCAACAATGGGATCGTTCCTCTGTTAAAGTCTCTATTTCTGAATCCACTTACCGTAAATGGCTTCTCGAGATTCCAAGTTCTGGTAAATTTTCCAACCAATGAAAAAAGGGTTCTCTTTTATTTTGCTTTTATAGTTGTGGAAATGGTAAATGGTTACTGAATGAATGTAGATTGATAAACCCTTTTTTGTGTTCTTCTTTGATTGGGAAATGAGTGAACATTGCTCCAAAAAAGGTCTGGTTTTTTGAGTTTTGTTTATTGAACTTTGTTCATTGGGATTATAGGAGATGATATTGTTCATGGAGAAGGTTCATCTCACCAGCAGCAATTCAAGCAGCTACTTTTGTTCTCTGGAAATGATTATTTGGGCTTGAGTTCGCATCCAACAGTTAGAAAAGCAGCTGCAAAGGTTTATTAACTTCTCACTTAACTTTCTGCCATATTTGTTGGTTAAGTAATTTTGTTTTGCCAACTTAATTTCTTAACAGGCAGCTCAAGAGTATGGAATGGGCCCAAGGGGCTCTCCCTTAATCTGCGGATACACTTACCACCATAGATTACTGGAGTCAAGCTTGGCAAGCTTAAAGAATAAGGAGGTATAGAGACCTAGGATTAGACTTTACTCCTATTGTTTTTTATATTTTATTCTTTTTGGCTGTTGTTTAAGCCATATGCTGGTATGCTCAATACAGGTTCTTAAACAGATTTGAGGAATGATAGTTAATGATAATGCTTGAATAATACTAGAGAGTAGAGATACTTTTGTTTAGATCTGGATTATAATTTTAAACTAGTAATTTTTGAAATCGATATCTATCATCTGGATTATAATCAGTGTGGTATTATTGTTCTTTCAGTATTCATTCTTTTGACCATCGATATTTTATTCTAAGCTTTTTAACTGACATGTTTTTTTTTTCTTTCCAATTTATGCTTTAGGACTGTCTTCTTTGTCCTACAGGGTTTTCAGCCAATATGGCATTGATGGTAGCGCTAGGAAACATTGCGTCACTCCTTGCGACAGGCAACAAGCCTTTGAAGGATGGAAAAATTGCCATTTTTTCTGATGAACTAAACCATGCATCAATAATTGATGGTATTCGTCTTGCTGAAAGACAACAAAGTGTAGAATACTTTGTATATAAACACTGTGACATGTCCCATCTGAGCGAACTGCTGTAGGTTTTTACTTTTGACTTAGATTCTCTTATAATTGTTCTCTTTCCAGGACTCTGTCTAACCATGTTAGTTAATGGCAACTTTTTCAAATTTTGACAGATCAAGTTGCAAAATGAAGAAAAAGGTTGTTGTGACTGATAGGTTAGTCATTGTTTCTACAACTGTTTGTTATGATGTTGTTTCCCTATCCTCTAGAAGTAAATAAATCAATAACCAATCTGTCTCCCGTGTTTTCATTGCTTTCTAGATGACCAAGAAGATTGTATGTTTGCATTTAATATAACTTGCATGTTCTGTGCCTTGTCAACGCCAACCAAATGTGTTATGGATATAACTAGATTTTTGCAGTTGTGTTCATTTATGAATGAGTTAATATCTACAATACTGCAATTTACTATTCGTGTCTTAGGAGCTTATGGCCGAAAATACAATTTTTTTATCCATTTGTTTTACGGCTATTATTCATTATTCTCTTCTACAGCTTGTTTAGCATGGATGGAGACTTTGCACCAATGTTGGAGCTTGTAGAGCTACGCCGAAAGCATAATTTATTGTTGGTCATTGATGATGTAAGTTTGCATTGGCATTTGTAAAACTACAAGAAGCTGTTAGGTATCTAATATATAGAGAACTTCTGCAGGATTTAATGTAGTTCTTCAATCTATTAAAATATTTTCCTTTTGTCGAGTGCAATCCGTATAATATGTTCTAGGGAAAAGGAAAGATCTAATTTAAGACAATGAACTTGATCTTATAAAGTATTCTCCATTCGCTATCAGTCATTAGCTAGAGTGCCTAGCTGAGACTTTATTGAGCGTGTGCATAGTATAGAGAACATTTCTTTTTTCTCTTCACATGTATACCATAAATAACTAAGAAGTGCTGCTCTTATGCTTTTCAGGCACATGGAACGTTTGTTTGTGGCAAGAGCGGTGGAGGAGTGGCTGAGGAATTTGATTGTGAAAGAGATGTTGATATATGCATTGGAACTTTGAGCAAGGCAGCAGGTTGTCATGGTGGATTTATTGCCTGCAGGTAATTTATAGTTTTCTTTCGTATGGTTTTCTAACATGGAGAAGAATAGAAGGCAATAGAGCAGGGTAGGATGGGTAAAGAACAACAGAGCCATTCTTGTTGCATTCCCCCCCCCCCCCCTTTCAGCTCTCCCTTTTATAGGCATATGAATTTCAGCTCACAATGTATCTTATATACTAACTCACCAAAATACTTGTGTAGTATTGAGAGTACCCTGAATTGAACGTTTCATGTGCTTTTTTAATGTATCATATTATTTTTCAGACCAGTCTGAATACGCGTGAACAGCAAAAGGTGGAAACAACCTATCCAATCAAACCTCCCCCCCCCCCCAAAAAAAAAAAAAAAAAAAAAAAAAAAACTCTCCTTTTTAGGCATAAGAAGTTCAGCTACAATGTATTATGGCTTCTAGGTTCCCTCACATCTTATAGATTCTAACTCACCAAAATACTTGTGTAGTATAGAAAATACCCCGACTTGAATGTTTCATGTGCTCTTTTTTTCCGGGGGTGGGGGATAAACTTTTTTGTGTAGTATTGGAAGTACCCTGAATTGAAAGTTTCATTTTTTTTCACACCGGTTTGAATACCATGTAAACAGCAAAAGGTGGAAGCAGCTTATCCAATCAAGGGGCCGTTCTTTCATATTTTCTACTGCAACACCAGTTCCTATAGCTGCTGCTGCACATGGTAAAATTCAACATCATTTCAACTAGACATATGTTCTTTTTGTTATTGTCCTTATTGTTGGTACCTCTGGATTTCAGTAAAAACAGATATAATCTTCCTTTTGTGTTAATTATTATCGCAACATGATTTATTTTGGTTTAAGTACCAATCCCTATTGGAAGTAGTAAGGGAGAATTAACTTCTAGGAAATAAATAAGTGGAGGATGTCCGTTGACTATTAGGAGTGGTACCCTTAAAACGAGGTTGAGCATATATTGTACGCTGTTAGAAGTGAATTTCTCTTTTTGGCCTTATGCGCAGATGTACTTGTAGCATTTGCTTCTTGCTAACAAAATAAATACAACTTAGCAGCTGCTGTTATTGTGGCTAAAAGAGAGACATGGCGTCGAAGAGAACTTTGGAACCGGGTGCAGGAGTTTCGTGCTTTGACTGGAACCACTATATCGAGTCCGATAATATCTCTTATTGTAGGAAGTGAAGGGAAAGCCCTGAAAGCTAGCAGGTTTCCTCTTTCATCCCCCATCGGTCTCCCTTTATGGCTGTGAGTGTCTAATAATTTCTACAAACATTGCTTCTAACATTCCATCTCTCATGACAGGCAATTGCTGAAATCGGGTTTCCATGTGACTGCAATCAGACCACCAACAGTGCCCCCCAACTCCTGCAGGTGTGCATTTTATTATTACCAATTTACCATCCATCTTGTTGGTTTAAGTTTTGACTTTTGTGGAAACGTTGCCCATATCCGTCAAGTAGTTAGTAGAATACTTGGGCCACTTCCAGTTTAAACTTCCCATGAAAATGGAAATGTAGCATAAAGATGTTACTAAAGCTTTGGCAGAGATCACTATAGATGTTCCTGATCATACCTGTATGATGGAAACCATGTTCATTTCAATGTGAACTGACTTTTTCTTTTCGCTTTGACCCTAGGTTGCGAATCGCTTTGAGTGCAGCACATACGACTGATGATTTGAAGAAGCTCACATCCGCACTCTCCAGTTACATCAACTTCCAAGATATTGACAGTACAAGTCTCAACATACATTCTAAGCTGTAGGATCAGATAATTTTTAAGGTGTTAGGTGTAGCAATAAGGTCAGTCACCTTCTAGGTTCACATTCATGAAGATATATTGATATTCAATTAGGATTCGATTTGACAGGTAAAGTAAGTTAGTATAGTGTTGAATGTCCACCTTATCGAGATTTAATATAAGCGTACTGTGTTGCATCACAAGATCTGTGTATGAGATTTACTTGAAAACATCAATTTACAGATTTTGCAAGTAATGCAGCCATTAGACCTATGAAAGCAATAGTATGTGAAAGAAGGCAGGAATCACCTCTTATCCTACTTGTATGTTTATGCTATAAATAGGCATAACAGGAGACCGACTTGCCCTTTTAAGTTCCCACATAATCTCCCACACGCTACAAGTGGGGACATGCTAAGGTGCGGAACTTTGGGATGTAGCTAAAATGTGGTCTCATACAAATTCTTATTATTTTAGTATAAATTTATATAGGATTGAATAATAATTTAAGTAGAACCGAAATTTTTACTAACTGAGTAAGAATTTAATTACACAAGTTCTTATTAACTGGATAAAAATTTGTGTAGATTTTATCTTAGGTAAGAATATGTGTAATTACACAAAATTTTATTTTATAATTTAAATTCTTACTAACCGAGTAAAAAATTGTGTAGAGACGGCTCATTTTAGCTGCTCCCTAACGATACCTCATAGTAGAACTTTCCCTACAAGTGTGAGATCAGAGACAAAAAAAATCATAGTACAATTAAGCGAATCAGCTTAATCACTCAGTTGATTAGTGGCTCTCAACCCTCAGTTTAGCCCATAACAATGTATTTTAGTGAAAAGTACCCCTTGTCTCAAGCGGCACATGGGAACTAAGGATGATTAAGAGTAGCCCATAACGATGTTGGACACAAGAAAGTTGCTACAAGGGACATAAGACCAATGTATTTTAGTTAATTTTTATGATCTTTATATTGTCGTGACAAATGGAGGTCTAGGGTAACTTTGCAACGGTAACACTTTATAGATTATCTTATTACTTGTAGTATTGGATCCACCGAAATAACAACCGTTGAGCATATGACTCATGCTATTGCTTATTATGAGCGAAGAGTGAACTTTATACTGCCCAAAAGAGAGCAACCAAAGAAAGATGAATTTAGAAATACATATTCATTGGAGAGAAATTCTCTTACAAAGGATTTCCTTAAAAAATTAGGTGTCCTTCTATCAAGAAGGAACAATTAATTTTACAACTTAAAGACAATAGGTCACTCTTCACTTGAATTGTGATATTAAAAATCGACAAAATACATAATAATAATAATAAAATAAGTAAAGTAAAAAATAATATGTCACCATTAATTTTAGTTTAGATATGTCTGTCAATATTAAGATAGAGATTTAGGTTTTGGAACTTAGAATTTATAGATTATGTTTAGAATTTTGTGTCTAGAGTTTAGGATTTAATGTTTGAGGTTAGTATTTAGAATTTAAATTTTTATAGTTTAAATAAAAAAAAGTTGTGTCACAACTTGTATGTAAAAATATAACTTTAAAAACCACAAATTTTGGAATAATCACCCAAACACATAAAAAAGGCAGAATACTTCAATCAAAATTCAATAGAAACTCTAGTTTTTTCTCTCTAACAACCCAACGTCGCCGGCAAGTTTCTTCAATTTTTTGTGTTAGCCGGCAATCAACAATCACCTAACTATTGGTTGTCGATCGCCGATGTTTATTATTATTTTTTTGTTTTTTTTTTATTTTCTAATAAGAATCTCTACCTTTATGGCACATGTTTTTCTGTTCTTGTGACACACGTTTCTTTTGTCCTTGTGATATGTTTTTTTTCTTCTCGTTTTTGTGGTTTTGTTTCATCTGTCCTCATGGCATGATCCAACATATTCTAGCGGTCGATCATTGCTCGCATAAAGTTTTTAATCGGCGCTAGTTCCTGATTATGATTTTGTTGGTGGTCACGCTAAGTTAGATCCCCACTTGGTTGATGGTTGTTTGCCGATATAATCAGTCCTGGGTAACGAAACATTTTGTCTGATAGTTTGGATCGCTCACCACTCTTTTTTCATCAGTTATGAGTCCCGGTTGGATAGAGACAAGAAGATTCAGGAAGTTTTTGAATTTTGATGGTATGCATATCTCCATAGAAATTTTTTACTTTTCTTTATTTTTAGGTTGTAAGAAATTTAAGCAGATTAGTCTCAGTATTTTCTTTCTTGGATGTGTTGTAATTGTGATAACTTCTATAGTTATGATAAAAAATTCAGTAGTCATATTCAAAAAAAAATTCAATAGAAACTGTAAGAGCAAGGTAATGGAATATTAGAAAAAGGAAAGAAAGACCTGTGTTGGCAATTTTCTAACTTAGTGGAATTCTGTATTAATATAATTGTACATAGGTTGCTATCAATTATAAGTGTTAATTATTTGATCTTATAAGTATCAAATGGGTTAAAGGATATGTCATTTTTAGTAGTTTGTTGATGTAATTAGAATTAGTTAGCGGCTGTAAGTTTGAGTTTCTCGATTTCTATTTTTACATCTATAGAGCGTCTAGTTGGGGTGTATTGTATTTGGTATAGTATTTATGCATGCATGCTCTACATGTTGCCAATAAAATATTATATTTCTTTCAACGAGAATGCTCAGAAAGGTGCATGTTGTTAAATTAGATTGAAATTGCTTTAGAATAAAACCAAAGATTTTAATCAAGATTTGGTTGAATGGCTTGCATATATGAGCTATAAACCATGAAGAACAATTGAAATTCAATAAAGGGCAGGTAGAAAGAACTGAATTAGAGCCCCCTGATTAATTACAGTATCTTAGGGAAATGTTTATGTTTTTTTTTTTTGGCATTCAAGTCAAACTGATGAATTTTCATGCACGTATGATGTAGATGCTAACGTCCTGGGAAATAAAGCAGTATGAACAAGGCGCGATCCCCTGGCCCCTGCTTGAGTTGAGAACCAATGTGAAAGACATTCAAAAACTGTTGGAGAGTTGGTCAACCATTAGTTAAAGGCTGCCACATTAAAGCTTTAAATAGCCACCAAAAAAAGAAGAAGCCGATGATAGATTAGTGAATACTCCACTAGTACAGTTGTGCTGGGATTTTAATTGTCAAATCCGCCATGCCAAATTTGACCTTTGGCTGTCATATTAAAGTCTAAACTTGCTGTTTCAATTTTCAAATAAGGATGGTCAGATTTTAGTTTTTAAATTTGTCAACTTTTTTCATATTTCTATTCAAATATTGAATTTCTTTATTTTTCTCATCATATATATTTTCAACAATATTAAAAGAGATAATGTGATACTATGAGATTATATTATATCATCACTCAAACATAAAAAATATTTTTAAAGTTCTAAGAAACTATAGAAACTTGTAAAAACTGTATAATATTTAAAATTTTTAGAACTTTGTAAAAGCTAATTTAATTTTTCTTTTTTGAAAAAAAACGTATCAATGCAGAAAAAAATAAACAAATGGCGTAAAGCTAAAAAATAACCTAATATTTAATTAAATAGTCACTTTGATCTCTATTTCTTTTTGGGAGCAATTTAACCTTCAACGTTTTATTTTTGGTCAAAATGATCCCTCAGCGGATGATAATTGTCAATCAACTGACGGTAAATGGTTTGAAATGACGCGGCAAACCTATACGACAGTGCACACTAATATGACAATATCACATAGACAAACGTGTTACTTGACCAGTCAAAAATAATTTTATAAAATTTTATAAAATATAAAATATTTTTTTTGCTAACTAATTATTTTGTCAAGTCATTTCAAACTATTTATCGCCAATTTTTTTTTAACAATTTTCATCCGTAAAAGGGGTCATTTTAACCCAAAATAAAAAGTTGAGGGTTGAATTGTTCTAAAAAATATGAGCCAAAGTGACTATTCAGTCAAACGTTTTGAGGTATTTTTTAACTTTATACTTAAACAAATTCATATACTAATATGAAAAAAGGTTTGAAAAAATTACCAGTATAGTCTAATACATAAAAAATATAAAATCAGATATATTTAATCACTCATTGTCGGATTTATAGAGTCCAACAGAGACAACTCCATAACCATTTTTTTTAAAAAAAAGCAAATTTAGTTTTAAATTTGTATTTTCATAAAAATGGTTAGTTTTTTTGAACAAAATGATTTAGATTTTGTTTGTAAAGGTATAACAGGAAATTTTTATTTTTATTTTAAAAAATTATTTTTTATTTTATTTTAAAATTTTTAGATCATCCGCTACTAGTTCGGAACAAATTCAACAACCCGTGCTGAATCAAAACACCGCTTGACAGTAAAAACTCCACAACTGCAAGCTTTTCATTTTTTTAGTTCACACGAAGATGGAAATAGTACTTACTTTGTGGCGAAAGTCATCCACCAGGAAGTCAACCATATGATAACGCTCTTTTTTCAAAAGCAGGGAATCCACCAGTGCTGCTTACTTTATTTATTTATAATCTCATTAATCTCCATTGCGTAGCAATATGCTTAGAGACTACTTTTAGCAATGGCGTTTTCAGATGGAGCAACAGTTGAAAGGGCGCAATACAATGGCCGGATCACCCTGCTTCTTGTTGTCTCCTGTATTGTGGCCGCCTCGGGAGGACTCATCTTCGGCTACGATCTCGGCGTTTCAGGTCAGTCTAATTTATCCATCCATGTTTTAGGGCTATGGGTTTTTTTTCTGATTCAGTCGTTTTAAGTTTCAGATGCTCATGTCTAAATTTCCGCCATTAACGCTGTTTATGTAACTCTGGTTTTGAAGGGGGAGTAACCTCTATGGACCCTTTTCTCAGAAAATTCTTCCCAAATGTGTACCGAAGGATGAAAGGAAACACCAAGATTAGCAATTACTGCAAATTTGATAGCCAATTGTTGACCTTGTTTACATCTTCGCTCTATCTATCTGCCCTTATTTCCTCCTTATTTGCATCAACTGTGACTCGAACCTTTGGGCGAAAGGCGTCGATGCTTGTTGCAGGGATTGCTGTTCTTATCGGTTCGGCCCTTGGTGGCGCTGCTTCTAACATCTACATGCTTGTGTTTGGTCGGATTTTTCTCGGTATTGGACTTGGATTTGGAAACCAGGTACTATAATGTACATTGTTACTTCTTCATCTTATGCAGGCTTGGTGGCAAATTTAGTTGCTGAAATTCAAAAGATTTAAGCATGTAGCAACAGCAGATAAGAACTGTCTTTAGTTGATTTGGTGAAAATCGAATGCTACAAACTCGAATTTTTCATTTTTTGCTAGAGTATATTCATCAAACACCTATGCCTGAAACATATTTAAGCATGCGTATAGATATCCTTTGGACACATGAGAGAAAAAGTGAAAAACATAGAAAAAATTGTACATAGCCATGGTTGACTTTCATCCCAAGTCTGGATTATTTCAACTAGAGGCAAGTGTACCGGTTACCAAACTCATAGGATTTCCTCCTTGCTATATTTAGCCAAATTAACGAGTGTAAGACTGATTAGTTGTTAAACCAGTCCGACCTTATAAGTTTCACAGACACTAATTTTAAGTATACAGGATGATCAATTTCTGTCAATTCAAGAGTGTGACAATATAGTGCTAGGACGTGTTCATTGATAAGTTACATACAAAGCTCTAATTATATGTACTGGTTATTTATGCTCCAATTTACTTGCTTTGCAGTCAATCCCGGTCTATATCTCTGAAATGGCGCTACCTAAACACAGAGGAGCAATGAATATTATCTTTGATGGTGGAGTTGGCATTGGAGTACTCATAGCTAATGTCATCAACTTCTTCACGGAAAAAATTGATGGTGGTTGGGGCTGGCGTATCTCCCTATCCATGGCTGCAGTTCCCGCCTCAATCCTTGCCATAGGTGCAATTATTCTCCCAGACACACCAAACAGTTTGATTGAAAATAACAATAACCAGGAAAAGGCCAAACTCGTGCTTCAGCGTATAAGAGGCACAACAGATGTCCAAAAAGAACTTGACGATCTCATCAAAGCAAGTTCAATCTCAAAAACAGTCAAAGACCCATTCAAGAGAATCATGCAAAGGAAGTATAGGCCTCAACTGGTAATGGCAGTAGCAATACCTTTTTTCGCACAAATGACAGGGATTAATGTCATTACATTCTATGCTCCAGTGCTATTCAGGACAATTGGTCAACATGAAAGTTCGTCTCTCTTGTCTGCAGTTGTGATTCGTTGCTTCAATGTTAGCTTTACGTTCATATCTATGTTTGTAGTCGATAAGTATGGCCGAAGAATACTGTTTATCCTTGGGGGAATTCAAATGCTTGCGACACAAATAACAATCGGAGGGTTTATGACAGCTTTATTAGGTGATCATGGTGCATTGAGCAAGGCGAGTGCTTATGTGGTTTTAGTTTTGATATGTATATACATCGCGGGGTTCGGATTATCTTGGGGTCCTTTGGGATGGTTAATCCCTAGTGAGATTTATCCACTGGAGATCCGTTCCGCAGGCCAAAGTATTTCGGTGTCAGTCTATTTTCTCTTTTGTTTCCTTGTTGGCCAAACTTTCCTCGCAATGCTTTGCCACATGAAGGCTGGGATTTTCTTCTTTTTCGGTGGATGGGTGGCTGTGATGACTACATTTGTATACTTCTTGTTGCCAGAGACTAAAAACGTACCGATCGAGAAAATGGAACAACTGTGGAGAGAACACTGGCTTTGGAGAAGATTTGTGGGAGACGAGGGTGATGACGATATTTACAAGCTAGACAAATGATAATTAAGGTTTTATTTCGAACATGTTCTATTTTTTGTTTTGCGTAAAAAGGGTTATATAATTAGTCTATGTTTGATTATTTATGATTAACCACACTGATGCTTAGTGAAGACTGGATTAGTTTCCCCGTATCGAATCCTCTGTTATGGAGTTTGTTCTACGTTGTAACCTTGAATTTACCTTTTGGCTTCCTTGAAGGAGAGCTTACGGAATAATACTTGAAATTCAGACATGAACGTGTACAAATAAGATTAGATTAAATTTGAAGAATGAAGCAAAAACTTGAACTAGGATACTGTGTGAAGGTGTGACGACTTGAAATTTTCAAGTCAACTATCTAGCGTTGACCCGAGTCGTGGATAACTCAATCTAGCAGGCATTTGGATTGCTGGGTTTGGATTAAACTCAATTGGGCTCTAATAGGGGTCTAAGTGAAAATAAAAAGAATTGGGAGACCTAGAAGCAATTTGCCCTTTCGAAAATTTGGTTGAATTCCTCCCTATTCTATTTAGCTGACATGGGAACAATAGAGGTAAGTTAACCACTCACCACTAGTGTGAGCATTCGATCGAGTCGAGTAAAAAAATTTGAGTTATTCAAGTTTTCGTGTCATATTTTATAACTCAAATTTCATTTAAATTTTTTTCGATTCGAGTCGAGTTTATGAAATTCAAGTCGAGTTTTTGAGTTCATATACAAATTTAATTGTAATTATTTATCATGTTATAATATAATTTGATTCTAATTTAAACGACTTTCTCTAATAATATAATATATGCATATATATAGGGGTGTGCAAAAAATCCGATCCGATTGATCCGATTCGAAATTTTGGATATCCGATCCGCTTTTTATTTTTTGGATAATTTAGATCTGATATCCGAAAATTTCGGATTAGATACGAATAGTTATTTCACATTCGGATAGGATATTTGAATATTGGATATCTGAAAATTCAATTTTTTATAGATATGAATCTTGTTATATTCAATATTTTTACTGTTATATATGAAAAATTGAAATTTCCATGGATAGAACCTAAAATTTTTACTTGTTATATATTCAATAATTTGTTAATTGTAATATTCGAAAACCTAAATTTTGTATGGATATGACCGCTAAATTAAAAAAATAATTAAATCAAGTCATAAATTCGGATATCCGATCCAAAAAATCGGATATTTAATTTTTCGGATCGAATACGGATCGCGAAATTGCCTATCCAAAAATTTCAGATCGGATCGGATATTCAAAATGCGCGCGCGCACACACATATATCTTCATATATTTTCATATGTGGCATATACTTCTTATATTTTCTTATATATATATATCAGAAAAAAAAGGAACATGACTCGAACTTAAAAATTAACCCACTAATTACTAAAAAATTTGAGTTATTCAAATTATTCGAATTTTTATTTTACAACTCGAACTTTATTTAAAAAAATTTCGAATCGAGTCGAGTTTTGCTCACACCTACTCACCATCCCTATCTCTTCTTTCCTTTTAACTTATTTCTCTTAAATTCCCATAGCGAAGAAAATTAAACCTTTTTATTTTTCAATCTAGCAAGCATTTAAAGATTTTGAAGGTAAGAATCGTAAATTTTACTATCGAAGCTTCAAGAACAGTTCCAATTTAGCTATTTTCATGGATGCAAACCATGAGAAAGGGGGTTTGGGGAGAGTTTTAGCTATAAGAGCTTCTCAAGCCATTTCTTCATATTTAAAAGCTTTAAATTAGTTTTCTAGTTTCTTTAAAGTTTTAAAGTTTTCTAGTCGTTTAGTTGGTTACTTCAGTGACCTAATGTAACATCTCGTACCATTCGATTTGGTCGGGTCGGTTAAAGTGTTACAAAAGGAGAAATTGGGTAAAAATAAATGTAATAAAAATCGTGTGAAGGAATGTTTTAGAAGAGAAAAATTTTAGAAATGGAAAAAAATTCAGGTCTCAAATTTATATTTTATGTAAAATTTAGTGGTCAAATTAAAAGGTAATTATTTTTTTAATCTAACTTGTCTTCAAATTAACTGGAGTTTACACATTAATTGGCGTTAACGAGTGAGGATTAATTGAAATAAATCAAATAATTGATCAAACACATTTTTTTATTCAAAATCAATCGATTAAAATAAAAATATCGAAAACAAAAGTGCTTAGATTACCTTAAATAATATTATTGCGAGAGAAAAAATTTTAATACACAAACTATATAAACTAAAGTCTACATAAGTTTGTCAATTTTAGCATGCATAAGTTTAGTCTAAGGTTTAGAATTTAGGGATTAAGTTGTAGGTCTAGAATTTAGGGGTTGAGGGTGTAGGTTTAGAATTTAGGATGTGAGATCAGAATTTGAGGCTTAGGGTTTAAAGTTCCTGGTTGCCCATAATTAAGTGCCCAAGTGTAACTTTTAATAATTGATGACCCAAATGTAACTTTACTTATAATTGAGTGACTTCTGTTGTAGTTTACCCTTTACTTTTACATATATTTGTATAAAATATAACCCTATTTTTTATCATCATTCAAAGGCTTGTCTGAAAGAAAACTGTTACGTGAAATCTACTTCAAAACTTGATTTCAGTTCAGTTTTTTTTTTTTTTTTAACAATGGAGGTACCTGGTAAGGGTGTGAAAAAATCATATCAGATTGATTTGATTTGTTTATCCGATCTGAAATTTCGGGTATCCGGTCTGTTTTTTTTTGGATAATTCGGATCAGATACGAATAGTTATTTTACATTCAGATCGGATATTCGATTATCCGAAAATTCAATTTTTTATAAATATGAATTTTATTATATTCGATATTTTTACTTGTTATATATAAAAAATTGAAATTTTTATAGATACAAATATTATTATATTTAATAATTTGTTAATTGTTATATTCGAAAACTTAAAATTGTTATGGATAGGACCACCAAATTAAAAAAATAATTAAATCAAGTCATAAAATCAGGATATCCGAAAATTTTAAATCGGATACAAATTGTTAAATTGTCTATCTAAAAATTTCGAATGTCTAAAATTTTAGATCGGAACTGTTACACGGAAACTGGGATTTCATCTGCGTTTGATTTGATTCATTTGAAATCTGGAAAAAAAATATTAAAAGAAGGAAAAAAATGGAGTTCTCCGACGCTTGTAAACAAACGGGTCCTTTCTGTTTTTCTCCGAATGCTCGTTACATTGCTGTTGCCGTTAATTATCGTCTAGTGATTCGCCACACACACTCGTTCAAACTACTTTCTTTCTCTTCCAATTTATTCGCCAAGGAAAAGAAAAGGGACTGAAGCCGTTTTATTTTCTTTTTGAATTTGTTTTGATGTCACTTTGTTGAATGACTTACTTCTTAAAATTCAAATTTAAGACGATTTCATTCAACAAAATGACATTGTTATATCTTGCTTTGTGCTTTTGTATTTAGCTTAAATGCTTTTGCTTGCATGTCTTTTCCAGTTATTACTCATTATGAAAATTTCAGCCCGAGTTATTTGTGTTCATTTGCAGATGCTCTGGAAGGACAGTTCAAAGTTAGATATGAGGTTACGGTCCTTATGGAAGTACCCATTACATTGCCTTTCCACCCACGATAGCGGCCGCTATATAGCGGTAGTGTCGCCGTCCGAAATTACTAATATAGAAAATAACAGTCCGCAATAATCACAATTCATCAGTTATTGTCAGCAACTGTGATAAAACGCCACAATCGAAACGCAACTGCAACTGCGATCGTGATTTATATCCCTAGAGTACAATGTTTATTTACCAATATGATATAGATTGATGAAAAGTCTTGCATTTTCCATATCATAGAATGAAGTGGTACAAAATCGAGTACAAAGAGTACATGATTTGCATGTAATCGGTGGCGTCCGGCAAGAGAAATAGCATGAGTGCCCGCTCAAGGTTCCCATCTTCCATCTTTATAACTTCACAAGTTTTTCAAGTGATAATCTAATAAGTTAAGTGGTTCTCTTATTGTTTTAGCTGTATTCAATGTGAAAACAATGTGTTTGATAAATTTTAAGAATATTTTCGTAATTTATTAATAAAATAATATTAATTTAATTGTTTAAATTAATAAAACATATTTTTGCTCTATAAAAATCTATATTTAAATTTTCGCTCAAGACCTTTGTAATATTGATATGCCACTCTTGCAGTAAACTAGTTTTGATATGCCTCTTCTGGGCATATTTTGACTTGACATTTCGGCACGCTTCTAAACGAATGGCAATGATGTTGACCCCATAAGATCACGATATCTCCCAAATATTGTTTGCTTCATTTTTGAACTTTTCATGATAAACCGTCATTTCATCGACTACATGGTACTTCCACCATCAGGTTTAGCTCCATTCCACCATCAGGTTTAGCTCCATTCCACCCCAAATCGGCCAATTTGCAACGATTTTCTTCGAATCATTGGACCAAATCTAATCCAGAATCTATAACATCGTGATTATGAACAAACTGCCTAAGAGGCTAGAAATTTATGAATTTTTTGGTACATTCGAAGTTGGAGGGGGAGGGGGTATTTCGTACATATATACATGTTTATTCGTAAGGTGAACAGTACTCTCGTATGGTGGACGAAAGGTGGTAGAAAGTGGTTCTGATGTAGTGGTCAAGTATTATGGTTTGGTCTTGGTTGAAGAAGAGAGATCGTGGCTTTACTCTTTGTTGCTACGAAGCACGAGTACTTCAATCTAATGTCGTACCACGCGCTCGATATGTTTTCGTACCGAAAATATATTAAGTACGGCTAGAGTACTCTTAATATTTCATCTCCCTATTTTTTTTATTCTTCTATTATTCCACACTTTTTTTTGTCTTTTTTTGTTTATTTTCGACACTATTTTGTTAACATGAATCTACTATAAGTATATAAGTATGTGTGATGTCATGCTCACATGATTTTTGTATGACTTTTTATTTTTACATTTTCTTAAAATATAAAATTTATTTTGAAAATTGACGTTTCTCGTACTTATAACTTTATTGCATGGCTATTTATAGTGGTTTGGACAAGTGTCGATAGAGAATTATCGTGATATTAATGTTGACCAGACATACTAAGAGTGATGGTCTAGACTGATTTGTCATCAGGTGGGACCACATGTGTCGACACATGGTCCGAAATAAAGTGTTTTTAACTCAATAAATTCTTATTACTAATGAGCCTTCACTGCTAATTGTTCACACATTATGTTTACGAAAAATCGCAAGTGAGTGTCTATATATCTAAAAATTCACATCTTAATATTTTGGAAGGTTCACACGATGACAATTCGCATGTGTAACACTACCTAACAAGAGGACTTAATACCTCAAAAATAATTTGCCACTAAGCCAATAACTTGGTTGTAGCTAAGAAATTATGTTGATATAATCCTACCGCACTGCAAGTGATAAACGGAACGCAATCTAGTATTCCCGGGTTTACTTCCAATCTCGTTAAGCTTGGCTAGGGTAAATGAATTGAGTTTGAACCAATAAATTTTTGTTTATATTCGTATATTTATTTTTAAATGTATTTATGTTCGGTTCGTATTCATTTAAATTTTTAATATCATGTTTATGTTCGTTTGCTTATTTTCAAAAGTGTTTGTGTTCGTTTGTTTAACGTTTGCAAACATATTCTTATACATGTCCGCCAATATGTTCATTTATATGTTTGTCGAAATAGTGAAATTACACCACTAATCCTTAAGCTCCTTAGGCTTCATAGTTTAAACTTCAAAGTTCACCTAGTGTTTAATTTAATCTCTACTATCACCAATATTTAAAATATAAAAAATAAAAGGAAAAAAAACAAGTAAACAAGCTATAAACGAGCTAATAAATGAGTTTGTTCGTAAATATAGATGAACTGAACAAACATCTATTCGTGTTTGTTCGTTTATTAAATGAACATAAAATTTTTATTCATACTCGTTTATTTAGCCACGAACATCTGTTCATTTACACTGTAGTCCATGTAAACTTAGCAAAGATAAAGCACATTTAACCTTTAACCCAATACAAATGACTTAGCAATGGCATTGAACCCTCCAAAACTTCGCTACAACAAATATGAAAACACTATCGAAAAGGGAGACCAAGTGCTTCTGGATTGACAACGTAAATCATGCCAATATCACACGAAAAATATATTACAATACGACTGTGTTAGTATGAAATGAAAAATAAAATAAAAAATAAGAGGATTCTAAAGAGTAGCAACAGAGCCAGAATGTATGCAAGTGATGTTTATCTTTGTTGGCTGTAATTAACTGCTGCTTTTACTTTTTAACCGCCCTGGTTTTACTGACCATTTATATATGTTGAGCTTCTTCTATTCAGTTTCAAAGAATCTTCCTCCGCACCAATCTTCTGCTGCCTTGAAGGTACATTTATTGCTTCTTTATGTTTAAACTCCCTTTCTGCTCTGGGGTTATTGAGTTTTTGGAGAATTGACTTCCCGGGTGTCTGGGAATCGAAGAGATTACTCTTTTCTTTTTCTATTGAGTTTGATTTTTGAGGACATTTTATCAATGGGATTCTGTACTTTGTAGCTTTGAGGTTGGGGGGGGGGGGGAGATGAAACTTGTTTGATTGGATACTTGTTTGTTTACTGATTCAAGATTGATCGTTATGTTCGTTGCTTATTTCTTTGGAAAATTGGATTATTTTGTAATCTGTAACTTGAAATTGAGTTTCTTCTTTACTGGGTCTTTAGTTTTTGAAAGAAAATAAGAACCATGTTTAGTTAAATTTTGGTTTGGTTACTTCAATTGAAGTTCAACCTTCCCCCACTCCCTTAGAATTTGTGTTTTTATTGAGTGATCACTGAGATTTTCTAGCTGTATTGAATAAGAATCATTGCTCCTCTCTCTTCATTTGCAGTGCTAAAGAACTCGTTGGATATGAATCGAAGAGTAAGGCAGAAACGTGAATGTAGTCAGGAAAAGGATAAGACAAACATTAGTTCGGAGACCCTTGAGTGTGGATGTTTGACTTCAGCTACTATTTCTGGAGTTGATTGGACAACCTTGCCTGATGATGCAGTTTTTCAACTCTTCTCTTATTTAAACTATCGGGACCGAGCTAGCTTGGCATTGACTTGTCGAACATTTAGGCTTTTAGGTTCTTCGCCCTGTTTATGGCGGTCGCTGGACCTCCGTTCTCACAAATTTGACACTGCAGCTGCAGTTTCACTCTCCCCACGATGCAAGAATCTCCAGAGACTTAAATTTCATGCAGCTGGCTCAGCAGATGCAATAGTTAGTCTTCAAGCTAGGGCACTCCGAGAAATTAGTGGCGATTTCTGCCGGGAAATTACTGATGCTGCACTTTCAGTTATTGCGGCAAGACATGAGATGCTTGAGAGTGTCCATCTTGGCCCAGATGCTTGTGAGAGAATAAGCTGTGATGCGATAAAAGCACTTGCATATTGCTGCCCAAGGTTGCAGAAGCTTTGGTTGTCAGG
>JAGYYJ010000281.1:0-84211 GCA_019671005.1 Hibiscus mutabilis
AAGTCTTGTTCCTCTAGCAAAACTCCATTCACCAAGTAAGCCAGCTCCAATTCTTGCTTGCTGGCTGGGAAGATCTGTGGCCCTGGTTTTGAGAGCAGAAGAGAATCTTTTGTCCACTTCCACATTACGGCGAAGATTACTTGGCTGCCCAAAGGGACTAATCTAAAAGAAAGAAACCCCAAATTTAAGGATGCCTCTTTAGCCTTAAGGTTAAACAGCAAAATGTCAACATGTTAATAAGAAGCACAATTACACAAATTCACAAAGTCCACTACATGGCTCATCATAACTCATGTTCTTTAACAGTTAACATGCTCTGGTAATTAATAACATGTTAGAAAAGCAATGAAAGAAAGCAGACCATATATTTTCAGTTTTAACTCATAATATTCCCCCATATTATGCTCAATTATACACTTCTTTTTCTCATAAAATTCATTAGGGGATACTACTCCAGCCTATTGCTTACTTGACGTATGCATTATCAGTTTAAGTTGAAAGTGACACAAGAAAAATTGAAAATTTAGAGAAACCAACAGAAGGAACCAAGTACAAGGGAAAGCATAGACTTCAGAATGAGAATTTTACATGAAAAATATAATCATTTTGAAAGCCTAACTGCAGTTTTCAGTATGCTTCAGTACAATCAAAATTCTAATATGTCAATTGAGCAAGCAAAAAAATAGTGAAAGTTATGTGTATCATGCAGATTAGCAGAAGTCCCTTAATTTCATTTCTGATACCCAGAGTCTTAATTCTTTTCCAACAAGACAAACTCTCCACAATACAAAGCCAAAACCCACATCTCAGATTTAGCAGAAACTAGACTGAAATGTGCCTATGAAATCGCCAAATTGGTTGTCCCAAAAGCAACTTTCAGCAAACCACAGATTAAACAACAAAAGACAGAAACTTTCAGCAACACGCAGATTAAGAAACCAATCAAAAGCTTCAGAAGCCTCAATAGGGTTTTGTTTTTAGGGGGAAAAAAGTAAGACAAAGAACATATAACCAAAAAAAATAAAAGGAAAGCAAACCTTGGGTGAGATTAGAGGATGGGAAATGCAAGAAGACAAGAACATGGTGTCTGAAAAACTGAAAAGCTAACAAAACCAACAATAATGGCTTCCTTCATGAGTTTTATATAGGACGCTATTGCCCGATAGTTGGCAATTAGAGCACTACTACAACAAGAACTTTAAAAAGGTGATGAGATTAAAAAACAACATAAAATGGTGAGTTCGGTAATGGTTTGGACTTTGGCGAGAAATTCCACTAAGACGGGCAAAAGAGGGAGGAAAGAGACATTGCGAAGTTTGAAGAATTTATATAAAAAGGATAATGTAATAATATCTTACTATAATAATTATTGTACTAGGTAAAATACACAAATACTCACTAAATTATCTAAAAATAATTATTTTAGTCATTATAGTTTTAAAATTATAAAAAAGTTATTAAATTTTTTATTTTGTTATAAAATGGCTACTAGGCAATTAGATAATATTAAACAGTATGGCGATGGACTAACTGGGCAATTAAAGTAATATATTAATTGTTATACAATGATCATTTGAACTTTATAAATGTTATATAATGTTCATTGAATTATTTAATTATTACAAAGTGGTGAATTCACTATTTAATTGTTACAAGATGATTAATAAATTGTTTTTTTCTTATAGAATGATCATCAAACTATTTACTTGTTACAAAATGATCATTAAACTATTTAATTATTATAAAATAATTAGTTATTTTTTTGTTGATTTCAAGAGACTTCGTTTTCATAAGTGTTTCAAATGAATGAATGAATGCAATAGTTTTTGATTTTCATAAATGTTTCTTGAAAGAAAAAAAAACTTTGATTCCTGTTGTAACGAACCGGATTTCGAAATTCGATGGTCGATTTAACCTGAAGCGTGAGCTTAGTATTTGGGCCGAGAGCTTGGGCCTTTGAGGGCTTTAGTGGGCTTGTTTATAGTTGTTGGGGCTTGGGTTTTTGGGTTAGGGGTGAGTTAGGAAGACAGTAGGGGTAACGAGGTAATTGCATAATTATTTGAAGAGGGAAAGGTAAGCTTCTTTAATTCTCTACAGAAAAGCAAGAGAATAAGCTCGTTATGTCCCCTTGTCTTCAACCTCCATCCATTTTTATCCCCTAACCCCATCTAAAAGAGAAAGGTTAAATCTTTGCGTTTAGAAGTGTGAATCTCATGTTTGTTGTTGAGGGAAGGTTAATCACCATTCAAGGATCTATCTATCAAGGTAAGAATTGTTGGAAAATAGGTGTTTAGTGGGTGTTGAAGAGAAAAAATGGGAATGAAAGATATGACTCCATTTCTTGTTGTAGAATTCTTCTTTTTCATATCTTAAGTTGCAGTAATGTTGTAATTTGATTTACAATATTTTATTGTAGTGAAAGAAGTTGGAAACTCTTCCAAGGAGCAAGGGAAGAAGAAAGCTTGAGGCTTGGGCTGGGAGCTTCACTCTTAGTTGTAGGAGTAAGGTTAGTACACTACCAGCTCTTTTGTGTTCTTGAAAATAAAAAATTTAATTGCTTTGTTGCTTGAGTTGATGTTTGGGGTGTTTAGAGACCCTTTAATGGCATAATCCGGGATTCTTGTTAATAACATGTAAAATGGTAGTAAGCCACCTTAAACACTCACATAAGATGTAGGATCGAGTTATAAGGTTTATGATTGTGATTTGAGGGATTGGAAAGTGACTTCCCGAGCCTAGGAAGTCATTTCTAGGCTTCAGTATCGATACGCGGTGAAGCAGTACCAATACCTCAGTGTTCTGGGTTTCAAGAACATTGTTTCATTGGATGAACTATGAACTATAAAGGGGGTACCGATACGCCTTGTAATGAGGTATCGTTACTGGTCGACCTGTACAAGTACGCGTAGGCTAGATGAAATTCCAGTAAGCTCAATTCATTTGGTACACATGTGAGTATCGATACGCGAGGTCCAGTGCTGGTACCCTCTGGGCAATCTGCCCGAAAAATACATTTTGAGTTTGAAGGGCTTATAATTCAGAGACTATGACCCAATGGGCTTCTAATGTGGTAAAATAAACAGTAAAACTGATAAAATGAGATTTAAACCTCTTATACGAGCATAATGAGTAATAACTTGGTAAAACATTGGATGACTTGTTTGTAATAACAACCATAGGGATCCTCAGTAGATCGTGTGATGTTGCATGCTAGGTAAGGGCACTTGTTTGGTTGAATCGCCATTGATTGTTATGATCCGAATAATCAGTGAGAGAAAGAGTGCGTTACAATATCATGGTTAAAGATTGCCGAATGCATGATCCCGAGACTTAGTGGTACCGAGCCTCATTCGAAGATGCTCGACGAGAGATTCTGATCATGAGTGTATGATTCTGAGGCTTAGTGGTACCAGGCCTCACTCCAAGTCTGTTGGTATGATACTTATGATTTATGTGTTAGACTTTATGCATCCTTGTTGATTATTATGTGTTTAGGCGGATAAAGGTAGCGCCAACCGTTATTATATTGCATTGATATCATCTTTAGCTGCATGCTTTTACTTATGATTTGCATGAAGCATGGTTGAGTGGAAGTGTATCCACTGAGCTTTGTTAACTCAGTGTTTGGAATTGTTGTTTCCGTTCGCAGGTTAGTAGGTTGACGTGCATCATTGGAGCGTCATCAGAGTATGACTTCAGCATCGACTTATGTCTGAGTACAGTACATAGATTATATTGGGCTATGTATTCGTAGGACCTTATGTCTGTATTGTAACTCTATTTTGGATTTTAAATCGTGAGTCGAATGCTTTTTAATTATGTATTTTAAAATGGAGCTCTTTATCTGCTTCGAAATATTTGAACTTAATGAAATTTTATGAAATGGATGTAATTTGGGCTTGAGGCCCAAATGCGACATCCGAATCAAGGGTGTTACACCTGTAAAAAATGTTTGATTCATTTAATTTAAAAAATTTTATGGAAATAAAGAACTCTTAATTATTTTCATTGAAATGTTTTTTAAAAAAACTTTTTATTCTTTCGTTTCAAACATTTTTAAAAATAAAGTCTCTCAAAATATAGTGCAAAAAAAATGCAGTATAACTTGTATTTACCAACCATTTAGTAATAATTAAATAGTTCAATGATTATTTTGTAAAACTAATAGTGAATTTACTATTATACAACAATTAAATAGTTCATCGACATATTATAACATTTACAAGATTCAATGATCATTCTGTAATAATTAATATATCATTTTAATTATTCAATCAATCCACATTAGGCTAGAGAGATCTAGCGATTTAGTACCCATTTTATAATAAAATCTAATGTGTATTTTATTACTTTTGAAAATTTAATAAGCAAAATAATTTTTTAAGTCAATTTAATAAACAGTTATGAACTTTACACTTCATTATTCATATGTGAATATGATTTACTGAAAAAATAATCATTAAAAATATCATTATACCGACCAAGTCCAGCTGGAAGGCTACAATGATTGCGTGATTCCATGTTCACTTGGAAAATTATTCAAGTCAATCACACTCACATGTTATTATTTAGTTAATGGTAAACTACATAAATAGTCATCAAACTTTTTAGAATACTTTCATTTTGATCATCAAAATTTTGAAACTTACAATATAGTCATTTAACTTTTAATTCATTTTCATTGAAATCATTTTTGTTAACTACCGTTAAAAATACTAACGTGGCCGTTAACTTTCTTATTCTTCTTCTCTCTTTTTTCTCCATTAAACCCATATTTTAAAATCAGCAATTGAAAACATTTTTTTGCGTCTATTAAACCACTAGAGTCTCTCTATTGAGTAACCAAAGTTTTTCAGAAAACTTTCGTAATGTTGTTGACTTAATTATTTGAACTTTGTCTTGATATTTGGTTGAAGAAGCATTTTTATTTTGGTTTACTTTGGATATTATGAACATACAAAATGAAAGTCTTAATAATAATAATCTGTTTTGCACTAGATTAGGGTTCTTAAATGGGATCAAATTTCCTTATACAAAATTTTATATTTTTTTCTCTTGCAAAACGACATATTTTTAGATGATATAGACATCAAAATAGCCTACTAAAACGACATCGTTATGGTTTGACATCATGCCGTTATCGAGTTAATTGCCCAGTGGTATAATTAAGTCAAAATTAAAGTTTAATGCTATAATTAAAAAAATTATAAATTCAATGGTATAAACGATATATCATCTAAAGTTTAGTAGTATATGATATAGTTTATCCTAAATTGAACTGGTTATTAACAAATTAAATAAACTATTCCGACATCGTCAAATATTTAACAGAAAAAATTGAATCAACACTCCCAATTCCCTTATTTTTTACATGTCAACGAATTAATATCTAACTGTCATTTTAATGAGGAATTATTAGATGGATCGACTCACCACGTCATTCATGGTCCATCCAATAACATTCACTTATTTCAGTGTAACTTCCAAGTAAATACTCACTACTTATTTACATGTAGGAAAGTGTTGAAAATTCATCTTAGAAAAAAAATATGAAAAAATTTTATTGGATGAGACAATGAATGACGTTGTGAGCCAGACTAATCTAATCATTTTTTTCATTTTAAATAATTTCTTTAGGCTTTTCTCACACTAATTGCTAAAAATAGTTTTTTTTAATTGAGTAAGAATAAAAACAATCAATTGAAATCAATACAAGTACGCTAATACACTCTAACGTCTAATCTTCGGACATGTGTTGTCTCCTTCTCAACTTAAGATTGTTTGTCTATATTTAGCTAACTTTTGTTTCTGCTGTCCAACTGAACTTTGACACGTGGATCGTAATCGGATAATCAAACTCTATTTCGTTTATTCATTCATTTCTTTTCTTAAAGAAAAAAAGACCTTCGGACATGTGGTGGATGCCACATCGTTGGGGTGGCTTTTTGCATATTTATGTAATTGTAATGAATGATATACGGAAGGAAAGTATATGGAGTTATATATATTTGTCCACTAGACTTCCATCCCATATGTGATTATTCCAACTACCACCATTTAACAACAACAATAATAAGTTATTATGACCATTTAATTAGTAAATTAAAATATAACTTTGATACAAGCTCAAAAAAATCTGAAAATAAAGTGAGAGAAGCTGAATGAGTTGAACAATAACGAGTAATTTTATGATATCATGTAAAAAAGATAAATTGAGGAACTAAAGTAGTTAAACCTGAGAGTGTTAAAAATTGGGTGGATTGATGAATAATTTTTTTTTAAATATTCTTATTATGTATACCATATGGGTGGGGGTTATGTGTGGCAGGCGGGGACGAGGAGAGTACAAGGTCATACTTACGCCCGCTCCACCATCCATGACATGTTTAATTTTTGTCTTCGTCTCGTTCCACCACTCGCGAAACTTGTTTTCATCCCCGCCCGATTAAGTGTTAAATGGTGCGGATCCCCATAAAACTCAGCCTGTTGACATCCCAATATTTACTTATCTTATGTAAAATTTATTTAGTTTTATATATTTTGTGTATTAGATGAGTGTAAAATAGATAGCTGTGATTATTTTATGTTGTTGTTGTTTTCATAAAAATCTCAACTCTGACTATTTATCTTAACTATCTATTTACTCCAATCCAACGGTCCAAAAAATATAAAATTAATTTTTTTTTACGTTTGATAAGAGATCCTACCTCAAATATAAATATATACAAATAAAGTTAGAATTAAATAAATCTTGCAAATATGAAGAAAAAAGTATTCAAAATTTGAAATTATCTGAATTGAGATGATAATTTTTTTTGAAATAAGTCTAAATTTGGAAGTAATTCAATTGAAATCGATTCGTTTGTCACATCTTCATTCAATATATTTTTATAGAAAAGGCCATGGACACGTGGAGGATGCCATTATATATTCATGTTTTAGTGGGTTTGCCAATTTTATGTAATTGTAATGAATGAGACATTGAAATAGTAATCGAAAAAGAATATCCTATTTAGATTTAAATTAATAATTTAGATAGCTTCGTTGACTGACATATTAATATTTGTTTTAAAATATATATTTAGAATTTTATATTTAACTAATTTTTCTATTCAATCTTGAAATGTTTATCCAAAGTGTTAAATGTTATATTTAATCATTTTAATTATTTAGCTAACCTTTGAATATTTATCCAATTTTTTAGTTTTTTATAAATCTATTAAAGATTTAAGTGTTGCTTGATAAATGAAAAAAAACAATGTTGAACTTAAATTATATTTTTTTGGCATTGTACTTAGTATTAGGTTGTTTATTTTGTAATAGTCTTAAAGTAATTACAATAAAGTTAATATCTGTTTATACATATTTTTAATCATTTGACAATGCACACACACCTTACAGACAAAGTGATTTAAACCCGAATTTGTTAGGATGAAATAAATACAAATACCTAAGGGTAAAGAAAAGCCCTTACCCAAAGATGAAAAAAAAATCAAAGTCATTAAATTAAGCAAAAAAATATTTTTTTATCAATGACATTTTGAAAGTTATAAAATAGTCATTAAACTTTTAATTTTATTATAAAATGATTACTATGTCGTTAGCCGTAGTCAAGTGGGATGTACAACATCTAAAATTAATGAATAACATCTTATTTGACCATTAAATTGTAAATAAAATTTCATCCAAGTATTTTTTCAATATTATTAAGCAATAGTTCCAAAAGATTAAAAACTTAGAAAGTTTTTAAAAATATATGAAAATTTAAAATTTATTTTTGAAAACTACAATTTTTTTTAAGCTTATAAATTTATGCTTTTTAAAATTATAGTGTATACATTATTAATGAATACTAGCAACGTGGCGTATTAAAGCATCTATATTTAGACGTGCCAAGACTTTTCTAACAACTAAGCAGCATCGACTCTCATCGGTTTCACAACATTTTTTTTAGACATACCGATTTTTATTTTCGGGCAGCAGATTTTTTAGGCTTTTTGTTTATTAAACAGAAATGGATTATATTTTTAAATCAAAATTCAACCTATATAAAATAAGATAATATGAGCATCTTTAATCACTAAATTAATTAGTAAATCTCAGATTTTTTAAACTCTTAGCATATATTAAATTTAAAAAATCTATTTATTTTACAAAAAATAAAGCATGTTGAGTTTTAATTTAATCAGTACCTTTTAAAGGCTACAGTTTAAGTTCATTAAAAACAAATACCTCTTATTTATGAGTTTATATGATTATGATTAATTTAGACATTGAAATAAAAAAGTATAATCAATCTACTTCAATAAAAAAAAGTATAACCATTTAATTTTTTATGATTTAATATTCTTTTAGAACCTTGTTAATCTTCGAGATAAACAACTTAATCCCTCCCATAATTTCATTCTAATTATGTCCTGAACCTTTTAACTGAAAGTGACCAAGATATAACGATAAAAAATGTTAGTAGTAACAAAATGGGTTTTTTTTGTAATTTCATAAATAAAACAGAAACATGCTCATAACTGAGTGTCTAACATTGTAGTTTATCCAAAAAAAGTCCAAGCAAAATAAGATCTCAAGAGATAGTTGAATTGGAGGTGTTCCCATAATTTCATTCTAATTCTGTCCTGAACCTTTTAACTGAAAGTGACCAAGATATAACGATAAAAAATGTTAGTAGTAACAAAATGGGTTTTTTTTGTAATTTCATGAATAAAACAGAAACATGCTCATAACTGAGTGTCTAACATTGTAGTTTATCAAAAAAAAGTCCAAGCAAAATAAGATCTCAAGAGATAGTTGAATTGGAGGTGTTCGGGGCTCCGAATTTTTTTTAGGAGAAGAATGTGTATTGTTATTGTATCTAATAAAAGAGGTTCTTTCGTTGATCCTCGAGGACAAGGATTTTGTTAAACGGCGTCGTTTTGTTTTGATGGGTTAAAACCTCACAATTGTGTAGGGTTCTTCATCGTGAATAGGATATGAATTTTGTTTCAGTTGGCTTCTTCTCATTCTCTGGTATTTCATCTCCTTCAATCTGCTTATTCTTCGATTCTTTTCTCTAATTTTGTTCGTGAGTGCATCAGTGCTCTTTAATCTGAATCGCAAACGCACTCCCGTCGTGCAACACCGCGCCAACTGAGGCGACTACACCTGCACCGTCGTTCTTCGAAACCATCATCATCCCTTAGACCAATCGCGCTCCCACTCCCTATTGTAAAACCCCTTTAATATTCTTCTCTAGGGTTCTCAACAAACTGGAAAAATTCCAAAACTCAGTTGCAATGGCGAAATCAATTTGCACAGCACTAAGAGAAGGAGCTCTAGAAGGAGAGCTGGCGCCTGCGCTCACCATCAAAGATTTCGTTGCTTCTCCCTTTGGTTTCCAGGTGTTCGATCACGTGCTTTCTCAGCTCTTCTCCTCCATTTTGGCAGGAAAATCGCCGTCACGGTTCGCTTTCCTTTTTTTCCTCTCTCAGATACCGTTTAATTAATCGTTTCTATCTTGAAATTAGGATAATTGTTTGATTATTAATTTGTTGCAGAGCTCTTATCGTTGTTTTATTTTCCCGGAGTCCGTCGTTTTATTTGGAGTTGCTGAAAAGCAAAGGAATTAGTGTCGCTTCATCCGATAAAAGGTGAATAAATTTTTGCTCTAAATTATTTTTATTTTGTTTCTAAATGAAGAAACGGAATTTAATTAATTTTTTGATAAATTAAAGCTATAAAACTGCACGAGTTTTGCTTTATTTTCTTCTTTAAAATTGATTTTTTGGTGACATTTCAGAATTCAAATTTTAGATTGTTACAATGATCCTCTTGGTTGGAAAGACCAGTTAGTCGAGAGTGGAAACTTCAGGGCTCCTTCTTATGAAGTTTTGATTTCGAGTGCCGTAACTGTTTTTCGGGAAGTCAAAAATATGGATAAGTTGTTCAATTCAATTATTGAACTTGGCAGAGGCAAATCCTTTTCAAGTTTGAAAGATTAACATAAGCTTTCAATTGTTTGTTGAGTAAATTCATTTATGTGTTTTTCTGAGTCGTTTTGATTGTTTGTAGGACTAGTAGGAGGCGGAAAAATCCGGTTTTCTATTGCCATAGACTCGGTAATGCTCTCTATTGTGTTTGCTAATATTTGATTGAATGAAATTTGAACTTTAACTACTGGCATTATATAGGCAAAGTAGGGAAAGGAAAAAAAATAGTGAAGTATGGACAGTCCATATAAGCATACCGGCCTTCGTATGATTATTATTTCTTTCAAAATATCTTGTCAATATCTAGCTTGGAATTTTTCTAGCCTGCAAAGGAGTGCAATCAAGAAATTTGGAGTTTAGTTTCGTTTTGTCTAATATGCTATTCTTATTAATGCGTAGAAACTTCATTAAGTGGCAATATGAGCCGAGAACAAGAAATTTTCACCAAGTTTCTCTGTGAGGAGTACTATGTCTTCTTGAGAAGGTGCAGGGAAGTTTCCTCTCTAATAACAACAAAGTACTAATAAACATAATGACTGATAGGCGGACATAGTATTGTCAAGGGCAGAATGCACACTCTAGGTTCTAGAATTCTTATATTTCCTGAGGTCCAAGGGAAGAAGAAAAAAAGCTTGCCTAAGTGAAGTAAGGCGCAATATACATGTATATCTATATGTACAAATATTGAGAAGCATATGATTCCCTCTTACTTGTACAGGCACATTAATAAAAGAAAATTTTAAAAAAATGGAAATTTAAAAGAACTTCAGTTGGGTGTTGTTTTTGGTGCCTGTCGCATTTTAGAAATATGCATCCAGGCACACCAGGTGTGCATGCCTGATCAAGTGTACTTTACCTTAAAGGTTATATGACGCATTTATTTGTTTGGTGCTAAGGTGCAATGCCTAGGCTTACACCTTGACAACACTGATTGAACGCTGCAATCTCTTGGTTAATACTCATTACTCTGTTCTAAAATGTATTGAATGTTGAGTTGCTGCTCGTGCAGATAGAATGGCCTTAAAAGTTAAAGCTTAAAGAAAAAAAAGCAAGGAACTTTGGATGGGCTGACAATTTTTGGTGTTGTACTAGAATGAGATAAAGATTTAATATAATGTTTCATTTACTTTATGAAAATCTAAAGGATTTGACAGAAGTAGAAAAAATAGTAATGTCTATGTTCATTTATTTCTGTATATTTTTTTATTAAGTTGATCTTGCATAGTTTTTTTATTATAATACAAAATATTTATGATTTTAAGTGCTCTAGGCTGGGTTAATAGAAGAATAGATTATTGTTGTTGTCAAAAATCAACTACTCTGAAATTAGCTTTGGGTCGAGTTTGTGCTGAATTCATGCTATTAGAATTTTCAGCTCCAATTTTCCACCTTCTGTTGTTTCTTTCTTTTTCTGATTGTATTGCATTCACCTATCTCTACCAGGTAGATGAAATGTTGAGACGTGCATCTGTGTCATCAGTTGCACACATGTTAAGCAATCTCCGTAGCCATGGTATGTTTATTCTTTTCTTCTATAATCCTTCTCCCTGGAATTGTTCAGTTCTTTGAAATTTCTCAACTTTTCCCAATCATGTGGTTTGTCTTCAGTTCTCTTAGAATAGTGGTTGGTGTTTTCCCCATAGAGTTTTCAGTTCTGGCTGCAAAATCCTATGTTTTTAACACATACCTTTCTTGATTTTAAAAGGACATCTTCCTGGATTTTAGTGAAAACTTTTGAAATTGATGAATGTTATAATTGATACCTGTAGTGAGTTCTTTGGGATGCTTTCTCAATGTTATTTTATGGTTGCAGATCAGGTTTCCAGCATCTTTTGGCTATTACATCCAGACCTTTACAAGGCCAGAGTTACAGCTGTTCTGGAATATTTGTCATCTATGGTGGCGAGTTTGGAACCATCACATCAACTTGCAAATGGACAGAGAGGTGATTTGGAAAATTTCTCTTTGATTGAGCATAATTCCAAGAAAGGAAAGTTTCATGTTAGATTTAAGAAGAGAAATGGACGGGTCCATGTGATGGTAACTTCCCTTCTCTCTGTGTGTGGACCATTATCTACTGATTAGATTGCAGCAGACTGACATGATTATTTTAAACCTATATGTAGTCAGAAGAAGTTCACATTGAGCAGTCAGGCATCAACTTTACACCATTGTCATCTGAAGAAGCAATTAATCAGGGTCTTGTGCCGAAGGTCATAGCTCTCTCTCCTTTTTTTTAATATGTGAGGGTCAGGGTACACTAATACCTGCTAGAACCCTTCACTTTGCTCAAGATGTAGAAAGATTGTGTCATAGCTTATAATTTCATGTTCTGGCAAAACTAGAATTCGGATCTCCATTTATCAAATTTCAGTTTTATAGGTTAAGTTCAGTCTGGAGGTGTCATTTGGGAATGAAATACTGTTTGTTTTACAGGTACAGTTCAATTTGCAGTTGTCAGAGAAAGAACGAATTGATAAGGCTAATGTTGTACTTCCTTTTGAACACCAAGGTAGGAGTTAGATTATAATTATGTTCTTGAACTTTAGCTTTTATTTGCTTACATCATTTGATGACTTCTATGGCATTGGAGTCTCTCTCTCTCTCATTTAGTTTTGTTTGGTTTAGGTAATGGTAAACACTTAAAAATTTATGATGGCCGGAGATCTCTGGTGGATAGCAAACATGTTGCTGCAGTGGAAAATGTGGAGACAAACGAGGACAGTGGCAGAGGTGAAATTATTTATTACCGTGATTCAGATGATGAGATGCCTGATTCTGATGAGGACCCAGATGATGATTTGGATATCTAATTATGCTCGCCCAATTCTTGTACTAGTTACAACTGTGATATTAAAGTTAACGAGTTGTAGTCTTTTTCAAACTTTGTTCTTGTGTTAAGGGATAAGAATGGGGTGGAGAACCTCGTATTTTTTTTGCGAGATAAAAAACAAAAACAGAAATTGGTTACAGGATCTCTATCACCTGAGTCCCTCAGTTTTTTTTTCTTCTTTTTTAAAGAATTCTCTCTATAGTTCCAGTATGAGATAATATAACGTATTTGGCGGCTCCGTGGGGTAGAAAAGTACCTACTAGATCAGGAAAATTACTAAAGTAAAATAAAAAACACAAAATAAAGGTAAAGAAACCGTGGTTGTTAGTGGTTTCAATTTTGCCTTTGGTTTAAAATTTACAGAAAACCTCAGTACGGATGCTGCTGTCTCCCATATTACTGGTGTTGGATCGATTGACGGCGTGTTACCTGATCATACAGGTTCGCATTTGCTCTCTTTCTGTAAGAATAGTGGCAGGTTTACGGGTTGCAAAGAACAATGGCTTTGTATGTGTCATAGTTCAGTCGGACAACGCCGATGCCGTCAAGCTACTCTCTCCACCGTCCTCTCACACCCCCTTTCCATCGATGCGCTCCATAGCTCTACTATGTGACGAAGCTTGGAGTATCGAATTCATGCAGGTGCCTCGCGAAGCCAATATGGGTGCAGATTTCATGTCCAAGTTAGATTCTTCACCAGAGTTGGTTGTCTATGAGCCGTCATCTCCGCCTCTTGGCTTGGTTGATTTGCTTCATCGGGACTCCTTTGGCCCTCCTTACGTCCTTTTAGGGAGTGACTAATGTAATGGCTACGGCCTCATTCATATTCTAAAAATGTTTTAGAGAAAATCTCAGCATTAACATATTGCATGGTTCAGAAAATGAAGTCGTTGGCGTGAGGGAGGACTCGATTGCCGTTGGCTGCTGTTTCGCAGACTGCTAGTGTATGGCAGCGACCAACGGCTGGCTGGGTAAAGGTCAACGCAGATAGTGCAGTTAGTACCCGGGGGCCGGGGATGCGATGCGTCGGCTGGTGGGGTCATACGAGATGCTAATGGTAATTGGCTCTTTCGATTTTCCCGTAGTCTTAGAATTTGCTCGGTTACTGTTGCAGAGCTTTGGATGATACACGATATATTACACCATGCTTGGAGGTTGGGATATCATCGGCTTGAAATCGAGACGGATAGCCTTGAGGCGTCCAGAATTCTCAATCGCTTTTCCGGTGTGCTAGCTAGTTTTGCTCTTGTGGACTCTATTGCGGATAAGTTGGCTGCGGCGGTACGAGGCCTACCGGTTGGGGAGGCTTATTCATAATGTGCCGCCCTCTGATGTAGTAGCTTTATCAGCTAGCGAGGAACATAGGTTTTCTTAAATTCTTAGGCGATGCCTTGAATCTGTATTAGCGAAAAACATATTGCATGGCTCTGTAGGATTTACTTCTAGATTCGCCCCTGCCCCTGTTCTTATCGATCCATGGCTTCAATTCTCACAAAAATTTCACACCCTTTTCATTCGCTTTCTTCTCTTTATCCCACAAAAACCACACTGTTCTACTTCGCAACCGTCCAATCATTCAAATTTCTCAAAAACTTCTCAAAAATTAATAAACGCGGCTGTCAACCTTGGGGAAATCGGCTATGCACGTAAAGTGTTCGATGAATTTTCTGACCCTGATGTTTTTGTATGGAATGCTATCATTAGAGGTTATTCTATGTATAATTTGTTTGCTGGTGCTATTGAATTGTACTCCGGAATGCAAGTTTTATGGGTCAGTCCTGATGGTTATACCGTCCCTCATGTTCTTAAAGCTTGTGGTGGATTACCAAGTCTCAAAATGGGGCAACAAGTTCATGGACAGATATTTAGGCTTGGGTTTGAAAAGGATGTATTTGTGCAGAATGGGGTTGTTGCATTTTATGCAAAATGTGGAAAAATTGCAAGTGCCAAGGTTGTTTTTGAGAGGTTGGAGATTAGGAATGTCGTTTCTTGGACTTCCATGATTTCAGGGTATGCTCAGAATGGACAGCCTATAGAGGCTTTGAGGATTTTTCATGAAATGCGTGAAATGGGTGTGATGCCAGATTGGATTGCTCTTGTTAGTGTTATTAGGGCGCATACAGATGTAGAAGATTTGGAACATGGGAAATCTATTCATAGTTTCGTGACTAAGATGGGGCTTGAACTGGAGTCTGACTTGCTCATTGCATTGACTGCTATGTATGCAAAATGTGGGCAAGTAATGGTTGCAAGATCCCTTTTTAATCAAATGAAGGTTCCTAATTTGATTTTGTGGAACGCCATGATCTCTGGTTATGCCAAGAATGGTTGTGCTGATGAAGCTGTCAAACTTTTTCGAGATATGATTTCCCGCAATATCAGAACTGATTCCATAACAGCCAGGTCTGCTGTTTTAGCTTGTCCAGAAGAGCCTCCAAACCCGAACGTGTATTCCAAATTTCTCGGCTTTTGTCTCCAATGGGGCCAACTATGTTTCTCAACTGACTGTTTTTTTCCCACCTTAGAAAGCCATAATCTCTGTAACACAAACACATATAGCACCCCTAGACCTTAGAAAAGTGTTGCAATGCTTGTGGTTCCTCGGGTAAAATAAGAAGAAACACTACTTAATTCGATAAGGAAATGATGAGATCGTAGGGAGGAGGTACCTTTACTCGAGATTGCGTAGTGATTTTTAGCCGAACCGTGAAACATGTCATATACGGGCATTTGAGCACTTGGCAAAATCACACTTCAATGATTATTATATCATGCTTACAATTTTTTTTTTAGATTTTTTTCGACGTTGCAGATGGTTTGTAAATATGGACTAATTATTTTTCTTAAATTATGATTAAATTGATAAAATTTGTTAATTTGAAGAGTTATTTAGAACTATGACTAAACTAATAAAAGTGTAAAGATTGATGGTTAAATTAGTTAAATTATTTCGAATTAGGATTGAATTGGTTGAATGTGTAATTTAAAGCGGTGTATGTCACACCTTTTTTATTACCATTTCGTTAACAAATTATGTATATCATGTAATAATTTATGTACCTACTGAAATTCTCATATTTTATGTAAGAAAATACGTTTTCTTGTAGGCCAATCTGTATGTACACAAATGCTTATCCTAAGTTGAGCTACTTTTGGTTTTGGTGATCATGGGTAAGGATTTCGGTACGTACCCTTTTTATTACCATTTTGTAACAAATTACGTATAATATGTAACAATTTCTGTACCTACTGAAATTCTCATTGTTCTTGTAAGAAAATAGGTTTTCTTGTTGGCCAATATGTATGTACACAAATGCTTACCCTAAGTTGAGCTCCTTTTGATTTTGGTGATCTCGGGTAAGGATTTCGGTACGTACATTTTTCGTTACCATTTTTGTAAAAAAAACTATGTATATTCTGTAATATTTTCTGTACCTACTAAAAGTCTCATCGTTCTAGTAAGAAAATAGGGTTTCTTGTAGGCAAATCTGTATGTACACAACTGCTTACCCTAAGTTGAGCTCCTTTTAGTTTTGATGATCTCGGGTAAGGATTTCGGTATGTATGTTTTTATTACTATTTCTGTAACAAATTATGTATAATATGTAATAATTTTTGTACCTACTGAAATTCTCATCGTTCTTGTAAGGAAATATGTTTTCTTGTAGGTCAATCTGTATGTACACAAATGCTTACCCTAAGTTGAGCTCTTTTTGGTTTTGTTGATCTCGGGTAAGAATTTCGGTATGTACATTTTTATTACCATTTCTGTAACAAATTATGTATATTCAGTAATAATTTCTGTACCTACTGAAATTCTCATCTTTCATGTAAGAAAATATGTTTTATTGTAGGCCAATATGTATTTACACAAATGCTTACCCTAGGTTGTGCTCTTTTTGGTTTCAGTGATCTCGGGTAAAGATTTCGGTACGTACGTTTTTCATTACCATTTCTGTAACAAACTATGTATAATATGTACTAATTTATGTACCTACTGATATTCTCATCTTTCATGTAAAAAAATAGGTTTTCTTGTAGCCCAATCTATATGTACACAAATGCTTACCCTAAGTTGAGCTCCTTTTGGTTTTGGTAATTTCGGGTAAGGATTTCGGTACGTACCTTTTTTATTATCATTTTCAGCAACAAACTATGTATATTATGTAATAATTTATGTACCTACTGAAATTCTCATCTTTTATGTAAGAAAATACGTTTTCTTGTAGGCCAATATGTATGTACACAAATACTTACCCTAAGTTAAGCTCTTTTTGGTTTTAGTGATCTCAGGTAAGAATTTCAGTACGTACTTTTTTTATTACGATTTTTGTAACAAATTATGTATAATATGTAATAATTTCTGTAGCTACTAAAATTCTCATAGTTTTTGTAAGAAAATAAGTTTTCTTGTAGGCCAATCTGTATGTACAGAAATGATTACCCTAAGTTGAGCTCTTTTTTATTTTGGTGATCTCATGTAAGGATTTCGGTACATACGTTTTTTATAACCATTTCTGTAACAAATTATGTATATTTCGTAATAATTTTTGTACTTAAGTTCCTTTTAGTTTTGGTGATATCGAGTAAGTATTTTGGTACGTACCTTTTTTATTACCATTTCTATAACAAATTATGTATAATATGGAATAATTTCTGTAGCTACTAAAATTCTCATAGTTCTTGTAAGAATAGGTTTTCTTGCAAGCCAATAAGGATGTACATAAATGTTTAACTTAAGTTGAGCTCCTTTTGGTTTTGGTGATATCGAGTAAAAATTTCGGTACATACGTTTTTTATAACTATTTCTATAACAAATTATGTAAGAAAATAGGCTTTTTTGTTACTGTAAATATTTATGTACAAACCTCGTAAGAATTTATGTACAAACATGCTATCTGTAAAATAGGTCAGCCTCGTTTTAGTCTTAAATTACCCGTTTCACGCAGACTTTCCCAATATAAAAGGGTACGACCCAAATATATATACATATATTATCAATATATTATTACGGGCTATTATTTTTTGCAACGCCGTTATTTATTTATATTAAGATTTTTTTTTATTTTTTTAATGTGGATTAATGCTTTTGTTTTTTTTTTTCAGGCGTGACAATATGATAAAAAGGGAGGACGGGCTGCAGCAGCAGCTCTGAGCTCGACGATATCTTTTCTTTTTTTGCTTCATCCGTCAAATCCAGAATTATTATAGCAATTAACCACAGAGATTTTAGTGTTTGGAGTTTGCAGAAAAAAATTGGTTTAAATTTAAATTAATAGAATCGAATAGGTAGTAAGCAATGGTTTGGGCTTTGCTTCCCGTCGATACTTCGTCAGGCAAGTAAAGTTTAATTGAGGTGTTACTATTGCTTCATTTTTGCATTGCATTATTCTCAATACTGAAACCCTATTCCCTTTGGGCAGCTGAAGAACTAGGAGAAGAAGATAAGTACTATATTTTCAAGAAGGGAACGTATTCTGTGGGTCGAAAAGGTGATCTAATTCGCTTTCTTTCGTTTGTTTCTCTGTGAGGAAATTGTTAAATGCTAATTATTGTTTCCTTCTGCTACTGGGGTTTGCTCTTTGTGTTTTGATTTGTTGAAGGGTGTGATGTCATCATTCACAAAGACAAGGGAGTGTCCAGAATCCATGCTCATATAATGGTTGATGAAATGACTCAATCATCTCAAGTTACAATCAAAGATTTGTCGAAGTACGGGACATTCATTAACAAGAATCTCACTTCTAACAAGAAAGTTCATCACTTTCCTAATAAACAGACCACTTTAGAAGATGGGGACCTTCTTTCTTTTGGAACTGGAAATGCAACTTTAAAGTACTGCCAATTTAATGATTTCTTTATTTCAATGAATTCACTGATTTCGTATCAGTCGTTTAAATCCTCTGCCCCTTGCATCTGTTCAGATTCTCTTATGTTCCGCTTGTATTCTACATCTGCTGTGCTGAGGCCTCCCAGATGAGTCATCATCTTCAAGACAAAGTTTCATCCATTGGTTAGTTAAAATATATCATTTTGGCTTCAATCTTCACAAAGCTTTTTGTCTTAATTTCTCCTTTAAAACTTAATTCTCTTTTTAATCCTTTTATCCGCATTCAGAAAATTTTAATGTTGCCTCTAGAATTAAGAGACGGAAACAAAAATTGATACCCAAACTTGATGGAACCTGAATCTGGAGTTCTTTTGTTCTACTCAAGCATTTTGCTTATCATGCTGCTATGATCTGGGTGTTTGAAAAGATTGTCATTATTTCCTTGTCTTGTTACACAGACAATCAACTTCTCTCAAGACTAGGTGCATTGAGGTCGAAATTAACTGTAGAATTTGCTACAGTGAACGGGAGGAATATGTTTTCAAAGGAAAAATTAGCTAAAAGAATAGGATTGTATTCATGTGATTGTCATTGTAAAGATCACTATTTGAGTCTTAGAGTTCACCTCCGCCGGCTTGACCAAATAACTTGGGCACTACATTACTTGGATGGCTGTTGGGTTGCCAGGAAAAAATATTGTTTACTAGGAAATGGGGTGGAGTGGTGAAATTCTTAGAATCATAATCTTCAGTTATTTACCTTAGGAAATAGGGTAGAGTGGTGAAAGTCTTAGAATCATAATCTTCAATTCTTTACCTTCTATACGTAGAAATTTAATTATTGATTTTGCATTAGGCACTGTTTGCTTTCGGAGGAGAGGAAAGTTCTTTTTGTTATAACTCCAATTTTATTCTATATTTTTTTGGCTAACTTTATCATTTCCATGTCATGAAGGTGCTCGTCTTATTCATGTCTTCAGTGAAGAGTGTACACATGTGATTGTTGATCAACACATGCCCCTGAAAAGGGATGTACTTGATGCAGTTGTGGCTAAGAAACTGCTTTTACGTACTAGTTGGCTTGAGGTATAGATTGGTAAAATGCCCCATCTTATCTCCTTTAATGGTAATGGTAATGGTGATGTTAAGTTGTTTAACCAAAACTAATATGTATGTCGGCATGTAATTCTGATTGTATGAGAATGCTTAATTACAAAATACCATGCTTGTTTCATAAATCTCTTTGTTTGAAACTTTTAGAATTGTGCTTATTTTTGTTCTTGATCCTGTCTATCAAGACACTATTTACTGACTGCAATATTTCCACACTCCAAACATCATGATCTTATTCCTACCTGATGTTTACCGAGTTAATGATAACAATTTGATATTTTTATTGCAATTCAAGCTGCCAAACCTAATTAGAAAGTTCAGTCCTTTGATAGCACAAAGGTTTAAGAATGAGGTATTTTGTTCCTTACTGTACAACAATTTTAACCTTGAAGTTTCGTAAAAGTTTGTGGTTTCTCCTAAAGTCTGAATTTGATGAAAGACAAGATTGAAATACTTTAAGACAGAAACGCTACCCAAGTAATTTAAGTAAAGAGCAACTAAAGGAAAGAATTGCTGTGCTGGCCTCTAAGTCTGAAATCATCATTTTACGTTTTGCCACTAGTCAACCAGCTAGGAAAAAATCCTCGAGAAGGTGCTTATTTCCCGTATTTTCTCAGTGCTCCTTAGGTTATATAAATGTACCTAACAACTTGAATGATCAGAGCGTTTAGTGAGGGTTTCTCCACCACTTCCTGGACAATTTTAATATGTTTGGCTAGGTCTTGAAATAGAGCCTTTTTTATTTTTTTGTTACAAATGGAGATAAACGTCTATGAATCAAAGCAGCTTATTTAAGTAATTTTTATAAATTGTTCTATCTTTTTGTGTCTTGAATAGATATGTAATGCTTGTAAATTGTTCTATTTTTTTTTCAAGGAAAAAATTGTTGATAAATGCAGAAAAACAGAATTGAAGTTTCTGCTTAAAAGGAAAAAACAGAATGCAGAAAAGAATGCAGAATTTTTCTGCTATTGCTCAATAATATTTTACATCTCTCGATACACACTTATATAGGCTCTAGGTCTTTTAGTACATTAAGAAGACCTTCTTAAGATAACTTCTAGTTCTAATCTACTAAGTTGATAGACTCTAACTACAATAAGGAGTCCTACTAAGGATAAAATCTAATCTATTAGGGAGATAAACTTTAAGTAGGATAATTACTACATTATTTTACAAACTGAAATTTCTCTCGGATAACTCACACTCCCCCTCAAGCTGGAGAATATACATTGTATAGTCCCAGCTTGAATAAGAACTTATCAAAGAGAGCTTTTGCGGGGCTTTCGTAAGGATGTACGCCACTTTGTTCTTCTGTAGGAACATAGGTTAAAAAGCTACTCCACTTGTAAGCTTTTCTCGCAATAAAGTGTCTGTCGATCTCAACATGCTTGGTCTGTCATGTTGAATTGGATTTCGGCAATCTGAATTGTAGATTGGTTATCACAAAACACTTCAAACTTCTCGTTTTGAACCATGCCTAGCTCTTTTAGAAGCTTCATTAGCCGATTCCTTCACAAATTCCAAGAGCTAAAGCTCAGATTTCATTCGCACTACTCCTTGATACAACAGTTTGCTTTTTGCTCTTCCAAGTCACAAGATTACCCCACACAAAAGAACAAGTAACCACTTGTTGACCTTCTATCACCAACTCACTTGCCCGGTTGAGTCTGAATAAACCTTGATTTGTTTTATCAAGGGTCTTTTTAAATATTAAACCATGTCTGATGTACCCTTTAGATACCTTAGTATCCGGTAGCCGCTTCCATATGCTCTTGTCTCGGATTTGTCATGTCTTTGGTGATGATATTCACAAACAAAGGTTATATCGGCCCGGTCGGGATAAATAAATCAATTTTCCAACTAATCTCGAAAAAGTCCCTTGTGCGCCTTTGGGCTAGACCCATCTTTGCTAAACTTTAGGCTGTGTCCATAGGAGTATCGGTTGGTTTCTGACCCAACATTCCCGTCTCTGTGAGTAAGTCAAGAACATACTTCCTTTGGTTGATTACTGGACCTTTGCTTGATCTAGCCACCTCCATGCCTAGGAAATATCTAAGCTTTCCTAGGTCCTTCATCTCGAATTCTTTATTCAAAAGAGATTTTAAGTGGCTTATTTCTTCATCATCATCTCTGTCACAATAATGTCATCCGTATACTATCAAAAGAACTTTTACATTTTTGGGAGTTACCTTAGAAAACAAGGTATGATCTGCTAGAGACTGTTTGTATCCATTTTCCGAATTACTCTAGTGAACCTATCAAACCAGGGCTCTTGGTGATTGCTTTAACCCATAAAGTGATCATCCCGACTTGCAAACTTTCTCGCCTATTCTCTTGGACTCTAAACCGGGAGGAATCTTCATAAAAACTTCTTCTTCAAGTTTCCCATTAAGAAATGCATTCTTAATGTCAAGTTGATGAAGTTTTCAATACAATTAATGTGACCAAACTCAACAGGACTCGGCGGTGTTCAACTTAGCAACAGAGCAAAAGTTTCCTTATAGTCTATTCCAAAGGTCTGTGTAAAACCCTTGGCCACCAATCTTGCTTTGTACTGTGCACACTCCCATCCGAATTGTATTTGATAGCAAACACCCATTTGCATCCCTTTGGTTTCTTGCCTTGTGGAAGATCGGTTATGGTCCAAGTGCCATTTTTTCTAGTGTTGTAATCTCCTCCTCAATGACTTTCTTCCACTTGGAGTTTCTTAAGGCTTCTTCAATAGTCTTGGGAATCATTCTTCATCGATCGACAAGTTGTAAAAGCTTTAAAAAGAGGGCATCAGATTGCTATAAGCAACATATCTCTGAATAGGATGCTTTGTACACTTTGTCTTACCCCTTTCCTTTTAGCAATAGGCAGAATTTGAGGTTCAAGTAAATGAGGAGAAATTTCAACATCATTACCTCCTTTATCCTCACAGCATTTGGACTAAAGTCCAATTCTCGCAGTGTCGATTGCAAACACGAGTCTCTGGAATGGCTTTCTTTTTTGGTATATACCAGAATCTGGCTAGTGGGCTGAGCAGTTGATTTAGGTGAATAATGAGGAGCGATAGGAGTAATATTAGGTGAAGTATGTAGAGGTGTAGTGTTAGAAACAGGGTATCATGTTTTAAAAAATTTTGAGGCTTCACAAACAAAGGAGCTATAGGTAAAGAAGGTGAAAAAGAAGGAACTGATTGTTAGGAGACTGAAATTATCCCAACACTCCCCACGATTTTTAGTCTTAGGAAAATAAGGTACTGTTCAAAAAAAGTGAGATCCAAGAGACAAAAAACTTACGAGAAGGAGGGTGATAACATTTGTAGCCCTTCTTAAGTGAAGAATATCCAACGAAAACACACTGCAAAGCCCTAGGATCTAGTTTGGAACTTGAAGGATCGTGGATTTTAGAAAAAGCAGTACACCCAAACGTCTTTAAGGGAAGATTAGATGACATAGGTTTAAAAGTAGGATAATTTTCCAAGAAAACATCTCTAGGAGTTTCAAATGCAAGACTTTGCTAGGCATTCTATTTATAAGATATGTAGCCGTTAATAAGGCTTCCCCACAAATATTTTGGAACAACATGGGTGAATAATAAGGCTCGGGTAACCTCTAATAAATGCCTATTTTTACGTTCAGCAATCCCATTTTGTTGTGGGGTATCTACACAAGAACTAAGATGTATTATACCTTTAGTCCGAAAAAAATCTCCTAAGCGAGTGAAAAACTCTCCCCATTGTCGAGTGAAACATTTTTATTTTGCTATCAAACTGAGTAACCACCATTTCATAAAACCTTGCAAAAATAGAAACAACGTAAGATTTTTCTTTAAGAAGGTAGGTCCAAGTAAGTCTGCTATGGTCATCAATAAAAGTCACAAACCACCTACTCCCTATAATATTCTTCACTCGAGAAGGACCCCAAACATCACTATGAATGAGTGTGAATGGTTTAGAGGGTTTATGAACATATGGTAAATATAAAGATTTGGTTTGTTTTGCAAGTGGACAGATATGGCATTTAAAAGAATTTGGATCTTTATTAACAAACAAATCAGGAAACATTTTTCTAAGATAGTGAAAATTGGGGTGACCTAACCGAAGATGCCATAACATTATAGTATCTAATCGTCCTAAAGAAGTAAAGCAAGAAGGAGAATTTGAAATAGAAGATGGATATTTTCCATGAAGGATATAAAGACCATGTTGCAAGATAGCACCGCCAATTATTTTCCTCGAATCCGATTGCTCGCAAAAAACATGTAGAATCAGTAAACCTTAAGGAGCAGTTCAAGTCTTTAGAAATTTTGCTCACCGATATCAAGTTGCATGCGAGGTCGGGGACAAATAACACATCCTTAAGGATCAAATTACCATCTAACTAAACAGAGCCCGTCCCTTTGATGGGAGATAGAGAACCATCTGCAGATTATAATGGAAGCTTGAGAAGAAGACTTTTTAAAAACAGAGAATAAAGCCCTATTACAGTCATGTGGTCGGAGGCCCCGTAGAATCAATAATCCAATTTCTTTGCAGATCGGGTAGAAACAAGAGCGATCGGAAAAAAAACATCTATATTACTGCGCAGTTTTCTCCATAGCCAAATTTCTGCACCAACAGAATTAAACTTTGTGCGGCGGCAGAGAGGTATGATGGCTGGATATCTTGGATCTTTGTAGGTTTCCATCTTTGCTGGTCGACCATGAATTTTCCAAAGCATTTATCCTTGGAATGATCGACCTCTTTGCAAAAACACAGAGACGGTTTACCTCTCCTCATCATTGAGAAGAAGAATTGGAGTAACCAGGCAGAGGGCATCATCGACCGAAAGCCAAGAAATCGCCACTGAAATTTGCTATTAGGATCGTATTTTAGACTGATACCATGTTGATAAATGCAGAAAAACAGAATTGAAGTTTCGCTTAAAAGGAAAAAACAGAATCAGTAAAAGAATGCAGAATTTTTCTGCTCTTTGCTCAATAATATTTTACATCTCTCGATACACACTTATATAGGCTCTAGGTCTTTTAGTACATTAAGAAGACCTTCTTAAGATAACTTCTAGTTCTAATCTACTAAGTTGATAGACTTTAACTACAATAAGGAGTCCTACTAAGGATAAAATATAATCTATTAGGGAGATAAACTTTAAGTAGGATAATTACTACATTATTTACAAACACTGAAATTTCTCTCGGATAACTCACAAAAATGTAAATTAATCTAGTCTTTATGTTTTAGGGTTTTGATTTTAGGGTTTAAGGTTAGAATTTAGGTTTTAGAGTTTAGGGGTTAGGGTTTAGGATTTTGAAGTTTAGGGTTAGAGATTTAGATTTTATACTGTGGAGTTTAAATAGGCATGCTTGTGTAAAAAAATTAGACTGGCAGTGCATCAAATTTTAACTCGTAGATTATTAGCTTATTATTTGTTGAATGGCATTGACATTCATTCTCTATACTTGTTCTTCAAAAACGGTCACTTCGTAATGACAGGCATTTAAGGCTAAAATACTGAAACAGAATGTAGTAAGCATCCTCTGAACTCAGATGGCTTGATTTTTTGCCTTCTATGCAAAGAAGTGAAATAAATCGGAAGGCTTAAACTTTTGTTGGCTAGAAATCAAGTAAAAGTAACTGTTTAACTTGCCAAGTCGATGCATTAAGGTTATAATTTTCTCAACCAATTATTATTAAACGTGGAGTGTAATATTTGCTACCAATGCTAACACAAGTAGATTGATTGTGGAGTTGCGTTGCTCTTTTTGCATGGTGAATAATATTTTTGTTGATCAAATTAATACGACTGTTTTTCTTTTTTTTTAAGGTCAAATTCAAAATGATGATGTTTACTTATTATCTCTAATTGTACTTACCTCTGTACTTTATTTAGCTTGTAGCTGACAAAGGTATCCACACTGAATTTCCTGACTGCCGTTCGTAAGTATTATTTCACTGTTGTATCTTTTGGGTTAGTTTTACACATGAAGTTTTTCCTCTATAAAGGTAATGATATATGTTTTCACCTTCAGCCATGTTCCAAATATAATGGTGGATGGAGTATTTGTTGAAGTTGCAGACCCAAAAACGCGTGAAAACTGTTTGAAAGGATGCACCTTTCTGTTAGAATCTACACACGTGGTAATATTTTCATATTCGTAATTGCTCTGAAGATTTTATTTTCTCGTGTCCACAGTCCATAAATGAGGGAAGGGAAAGAAGAAAGTTGATGCCATTTATATATTCATCTTTTGCTTTGGTGGTTTTGCTTTATGTTCACTGGTTCTCACACGGACATGTTGATGTTGGGTGCTTACCACCTGTGAAAAATATTTGATTTTTTCAGTATCCATTTTATATAGGTTTTCTGGACAGTTTGTTGCTATATTAGCTTATTTTAAAATTGAACCGTGTTGGCAATTAAAGGAATAAATTAGTGAATCGAGAAACTGAAGTGGTATGCTTGCACCTAAATTGAGATAAATATAATAAAAATTCTTGCTTATGATTTTTTGTCGTAAACTGAAAAGATGTCAGAAACTGTATATTTGAAGAGTAAAGAATGATGCCTCTCTATAGTACACAATCTAGGCTAATTAGGGAAACAAACTAAATATGTATAATTAATAAAATCTCTCCAAAAAAATTGCTAATTCTCAAAAAAGACTGCCGTCAGTTTCTCCTAAGTCTGTACTATTCAAATCCTTGATTACAAGGAATAAATTAGTGAATCAAGTCCCTATATTTAAGGATTTACTTTCACGATTTTCCCACTCTTCCTCTCCAGCTGGTGAATTGGTTTTCTCTGTTCACAACTTGGATACAATAGTTTGGAAAACTGAGCCACTCAACCCTTTGGTAAGAACATCAACAAGTTTCCATGTGTGGACACATAGCAATCCACTCTCCAATGTCTCTTTATAACCCATTTATCAGCTTCAATGTGCTTCGTCTGGTCATATTGTACAAGGAATAAATCAATGAATAAAATCTCGACACTCAAGGGATTTATTTCACAGTCCCACAATTTTTCTTGTCACTTGTGAGCTCTTAAAGATTTAGTTGAACTATAGTTTTATTGTTAATAAAAGCTCATGCATATAGTTGGGTCCATCGGCTCTAGAGTTCTATGGAGTTACCATATGTTGCATTCCATCTTGATTTCAAAATTTGAAATGCATGTCCTTACCTACATATCCTTTTATCTTATGCCAACTTTTATTGCTGAATCTCTTGGATTAATATAATTAGTGAAACAAAAGTTGCTAAACTTTAATGCTTGTTCTTAAGACTAGTTGTTATCTTGGAACTTTGAACTTAAATGCCTACTATAGATTTTTATGTTTCGTTGTCTGATGCAGTACAATTTTGGCGATAGATTGCAGTCGCTACTGGAAGTGAGTGGCTCAAGGGTTATCTGGGTTAAAGACATTTGTTCAAATAAGGTACCTTTCATGTCCGTGTCTTCTTGTTCATTGTTTTCTTCCCAACAAGCCATCAATTGTATTGGCATTGTAGAATACGTCTTCCTGAAGAAGTTACATAATATCATTGTTGTGACATAAGTATTCTTTATGGCTTGTTTCATTGTATTTGGACTTTTTTTTTTGTATTGTACAAGTTTGTGGAAAACATTATTCAATTGTTGATTGTTCATTTTTGTGGTAAAACCTAGAATTAAAAGGCTTAAGCATCTGTCACCTTGTGCATAAGTTATAGCCAAGAATTTTATTATTTTGTTCTTTCAAACATGCTAGCCATGAGTCCCCCATGACCCTTAACAAAGCTTTCGGAGGTAAACATAGATTTGATCATTTGAACCAGATCTCTTGGCTTAATTTAAACAGGATGTGTAACTAAGTTATAAGGTTTCTTAAGTTTGTGTAGAAATGGTATTTGCATTTGAACCAATGACTTTTTTTCCCTAGGAGACTTTTCCCGTTAGTTTTTTTTCTTTCTCTTCCAAGCCAAGTTCACCATCTTAGGTGCCTATCTTGGTATCACTACCACTTGGGGTGGTGCGCAGTCTCTTTTCATGTCGGTTGTTAAAAGTTGGTGATGGAATTCTTGACGAGCGCCGCTTGAAGGTTTTTCGACGACAATTTCCGTCTTTAATGCCTTATTAGGATTCCACAACCAGACTCTGTTGGTCATTTTCTACTGAGGTTGACATTTTTGGTTGCTTCTATTCACTAGTGTTGTTGTCGGTTTTCGCATTCTGGTACGTGAAGGTTTTTTTGTTGATTTTCAATTGGTGGGTACCACTTAAGTTGATACAAATATGATGTCCTTTTTTCACTAAAATTGGGTTCCAAGTATTATTTTTGTGGGCTAATTTTTTTAGTTGGGCCATTTAATTGTTCTGGTTTTATCAAGTTATTATTTTGACTAATCATAACTGAATCCAAAGTTATGGTAAGTGATGATTCCAATAATGTCTCGAATCACCGAGCAACCAATTAATGGGATCCAACTATCTAGACTGGAGCAAAACAGAGCGGATCTATTTGCAAAGTCTAGATAAAGATGATCATGTGACCCATGATCCTCCAAATAATGGAAGTCAAAAACTCTAGCTGAGGCAGGATGTTGGATTAATCATGTAGATCCAAAATTCAGTTGATGGTGAGGTAATTTGTTTAATCACTCATTGTGATTGCGTTAAAGAATTGATGGTGTATATGAAATTCATATATTCTAGAAAAGGGAATTTATCTAGTATGTATGAGGTATGAAAAATGCCCTTATCTTGTTGAAAATGAGGGTAAATCTCTCACAACCCATTTTATGGAATTCAAGAGAACTTATAAAGAGTTGAATATGCTTTTGTCATTTAGTTTTGATGTCAGTGTTGCAAACTCAACTAGAAGAAATAACAATTATGAGTTCACCAGCAGTCTTCCATCAAAAGCCTAGACTGCCAAGTCTTAGATCTTGTCCAGTTTTGAAATCACCTCTCCAAGGTGTTCAATAGGTTACTTTGCACTGAGAATTTTGCATATGTTTAGTACCCTAGTATTCAATTGCTAAAGGAGAGAATGATGTTTGGAGGAAAATAATAGAGGGAGAATTTTTTTCCAATAACAACGAAATTGTTTGTTCTTACTTCAATGAACCCGATCATTCAGAGTGATATTGCAAGAAATTGAAGAATCACAGTCAGAGGGTTTAGATTGCCAATGTTGCCACTTCCAAATCTTTTGCAATGACTGTTGCAGTCTTACAGTCAGTTGAGGAGTATGATGAAATTTCTCAATTAATTACTATTTCATATTATCTCGTTAGTTTATACTGCTCCTGTAGATTGTTATCTGTGTTAGATCGTATATCCAACACTCTTAAGTAATCTAGGTTTTAAACATAAGCATTGTAGATGTCAGAATACAACACATATTGAGTACTGATGAACTGCAATAATTGGTAAGAAATACATATGAATCAGCAGATGATTGTAGTTATGGAAGTTAACGGCCAAATGTTTCGTTTTTAATACTAGAGACAGCATTAATGGCTGATCATTCTCGGACAGTTTTTGTTCAGATCCTGTACTTCCGTACAGGCTATGCTCGAACTTATGGTCTGGATTATTCGGACACTTCCTGTCTTGTAACCGAACTTTCTTCTATTCTTTTGTTTATCTCCTTAGTGGCATCTCACAATTGGTCCCTACAAGAGTTTGGGCTGAAAAAGAGCAAATGTGACCATTCAATCTTTCATAGACAATTGGTAACGGGCATTTTCCCCTTGTATTATATGTTGATGATATTTTGATTATAAGTGATGATGATGGAGGAATCGTCTCTCAAGTCTTTCCTGCGCACCTATTTTCACACAAAAGATTTGGGTCAATTGAAGTATTTTCTGATTGAAATAATGAGGAGCAAGAAGAGAATCTATCTCTTAGAGGAAGTATATCCTGTAGAATCCGAAAATTTGATAGAGAAACCTTGCAGTGCTCTAATGGTTTTCAATGTGCATCTTATGAACATACAATTTTCTAGTTGGTGGATGAAAACATTTGTAGCCCTTTTATATAGATGAGTAATGGTGAAACACATTTAATGCCTCTAGATATAATTTTCCTTGATTACGAATATGAACAATGTGAGTGTGATAGAAATATTTCCTAACTTAACATCACAGTGTAAGTCTCTTGTGAGTTTGTGAATAGAGACAAGATTAGTAGATAAGGTAGGATTTAGGAACATGGAGAACCTTTTGAAGGACAAAAGTGAGTGCGATAGAAATATTTCCTATGCCGGCTACGGTGGTTCGTTACCATCTGCAACAATATATTTTTTAATTACTAAGATAGGGTAAGTGGTGAACAAGTTTGATGTATAGGTCATATGGTCAGTTGCTCCTGAGTTTAAAATCCATGAATTAAAAAGCAAATTATTAGAAAGGAAGCCAAACAAGTGTGCCTGAGAGATCCAATGAATTTGTACTTAGAGAAGGTTGTTCAAGATTACCCAGTAAGGTTTGCATTTTTCCTATCTCAGCACTGTTCAACCGTCTAAGAGATTGTGTCTGATCTTGATTAGGCTGTCCTGTCATATGAGTCTACCCTTCTCGCTTTGACTGGTCCCCTTTTGTTCCCCCACTCACTACTAAGAGTTTTACCATGCCGCTTCCAACATCGATTTTTTGTATGTCTTGGCTTGTTACAAAATGTACACAAAAAATCATCAGAATTGGTGCCTTTCGACTCCTTGGGCTTGCTGTGATTTTCTTTGGACGGCTTGGAACAATATGCGACAAGTGCATGTCCATCAACTAGGTGGGACTCATAACTCCCTTTCGGCTCTCTTCAGCCCAAATCAGAGAAATAGTTTCATTAAGGGACATTAATTCGGCCCGACCAAGGATTTGAATTGTCACTAATTTCGGGCACCATAGAATTCTACAACCAAGACATAATCATGCAATCTTCCTAATCCCAAGTTGTGAAACCAGCTTTATCCTGGCCAGGACTAGATTCTGTCAAATGACTCAACTTGCCTTTACCCTTTAGAAAAGTTCGAACCAGTTGAGAACACTTGAGGTAATTTAGACCATTGAGTCGATAGGATGCATGTATATTCTAAAGCTGACTACTAGGGCGAGAAATTTTTTCTTCTGCAGGTTTGTTTTGATGCTTTCTGACATGATGGTAGACAATGAAGGTTTTCAAAAACTGTATGTAAAGGACTGGTTTACTGTTGAGAAAGAAAAATTAGTGCAGTGGCGAAACAGATGGTTGTAAAAGATAAGGGTTGCAACAATGAAGGCCTAAGGACCGATGCAAGGAAAAAAACTGATGGAGAAGAAGGAAAAGTGCGGCAGTGAAGGCCACAAGCAAGCTGTTACTGCAGTGAATTTCGAAGGAATGAGAAAAAAGATTCTAGGAAAATCGATTAGGAAGTAAATAAACTCTAGGTATTTCCCACATATCATGCCTGAAGTCTGCAAGAAAGCTAAATTAATAACAGTGTCACTGAGGCACGTTCTTGAATTTATTTGATAAATGCTACTCTTATTTTGCCAATTGAATGTTTTCTGATAATTAATTATTAAAATATTAATTCTGCATTTTACTGTTGATTTATTGTTTAGGCTTCAAGTGATAACCCTGCAAATTCATTATCTGCATGTAGTCTTGCTAATGAACATTTTTCTTATAGGCATTTGAGCGTGGAGAAAATACTTGTCTTATGTATGTCGTACCTGGAAGATCAGTAGACAAGTTTGATCGCTTAGATAAACTTGGTTTATCATATAGAGTGGATGAGATGGCATTACTTCGTGCTCTTTTATCTGGAAAATTGGATAAATCAATATTGATATCATCATCAGGTAAGTATCCATGTTATACTCCAGATAAGTGCATATCTGATTTTTTGTCCATAAAAAATATTTTATTTTTAAATTGATAAAGCACTTATAAATTAAAGAAACAGAAGTAAAAAGAAAATTAAAAACAAAAAACGGGGATAGAAAAATTGTGGGGGTGAGGGGGAAGGAGAGAAAATAGAGTGGAAGGGGGGAGAGTGCCTCATGCCGGGCACATAGCATGTTCTATCCTGAAGATTATCTACTGCGTCGGAATAGCACCGGCCAACCCTCTTTCTCTCTCTTCACTCTCCCAAATTTCTCTCTTTAATTTTATTTTTTAAAAAATAAAAAATCTGAATGCTATTTTTTTTAGAAAAATTGTAATTCAAAATTTTAAGCAATTTAGAAACATAAATTAAAAAAACATGTCATATTCCTATCGAGTGTTTTGTATTTCACTTTTTTATCTAATGGCGTTGGTAAAGTGTACAATCTGCATGAACATAAAGAATGTTTTAATACTTAAGTGGGAATATTTTTCTTTTGAGTATGAAATTGACAATTTCACTATAGTTTGGTAAAAAATAGGATATGATATATTTGGATGGAAAATTTTCAGATTAATAATAATAAAATATTAATGGAAGCAACTACATTTAAAATCCATGGGACGATTGTATTGTCTGGAGGATGGAAAGGATATGTTAGTTATTGATTTTGATTAAGATGCATAAAATTTGGATTAAGATGACTTTGAGGTTTGCTTTAGGATAAACTTCTCTTTTCCTGCTTAATCGAAGGTTCTTTAGCTGTAAAAGTTTGTAAATGATGCCTATATACTAAAATATCCTATGATGCTGTTTTTCTCTGTAATATTTGTATTATGGCTCGTTTGAATCTTTTAACTTTTATTTTTGAACTGATTCCTCTTATTTCTTGTCTTTCTGTTTCGTTGAAATAGCATTTACTTGTAATTTATGGATATAAAGGTCAAGTTTAATGAGTTCTCTCTTTGCAGTTCCTGTTTCTTCTTCTTGCTCCACTGATGAAACTGTAGTAGCTGATTCTGATGAGGAAAATGAAACAGCTACGTCAGTTAATGCAAATGCTACTATTCAAAACGGGGGAGATCGGACTTGTGTGAATAGAGAAGGAATTTTCATGGAAGCCCCTAGCTTTGTGAGCAAAGCAGAAGTTTCTACACTTCTCGATACTAGTAAATTGGAGGATGGCCTAGTAACCTCCAAAGATGATAATTGTTGTTCGATAGCAAGAAGAGATAAGGCTGACGAGGCTGAATATGGAAGTTCTAATATTGTTTATAGCCAAGTTCTAATAGTTAGAGATGTAAATGTAAGTTCAAAAAATAGCTTCAAAGCGAACAATGGAGTTATAAACTACAAGCGCTTTCGCAAGGTAACAACTTTCGTGCATGCATTAAGTTTTATTCTTTTATCATGTCATCATGATTTTATGTTGCTAATTCTCCTGGGTTCTGTTGAGACATTGACACTTGGGACTTGGATCAGACTGTTAAGTCGAGTTTTATTTTGATACCGATTTCTCATGTCATCGCTATGTTGCCACATCTAATTATTCTACTGGGAATTCCTCGCCAAGTACATATAAGTTGGAAAATTAGGGTTCATTTGGAATTAATTCTATTATCATGTGTGTATGGTTGAAGTATTAACTGCTCAATTATTATTATTCGTGAATCTATATAGGCAAGCATTCAGTCAGGAAATAGCTTCAGCAGTCTTGTTCCATTTTCAAAATATCCTTACAAGTAAGATACTAGTTCATAGCTCTATGTGGATTCCACATTATGTTTAACTGTTTGGTTTGTATATTCTTGTAATGTATTTTGTATCTATGTGCACGGTTGTGTTTCCTTTTCCGGATCATAGAGATAACGAGTTTGGAAGTGGGGAGTTGGCTGAGTCTGTTAAGGAGGAAAAAAGGAGAAAGAAAATGGATGCCATTGCGGATGACATGTTTAACAGTGAAAAGGTTTGTGTTTTGTTTAATTTATTCTGGTTTTGATTTGGCTACACACACGTATATATACATATATATTCCTAGCAAGTACCTAAGCCTCTAATATGATAATGTAGGGGGGAAGACAGCGTGGTTTATCAGGTTCTATTCGTCGGGGAGGACTTAATATGCGGGGTTGACAAATGTGTTGTATTTAGTGCAGTGCATTCCTTGTGTAGGACACATCACGATCACATGACATGAGTTAAAAAGAGCCATGTGTTTATATTTGGGGAGGAGATATCCTTTTTTATGTTTCAAGTAACCCACTGAGTATTTTGTCCTTAAAGTTGTGTATTTATAGGTATGTAATATTAAAATGTGGATATGAAAGGTGTGCACATGTCTGTTGATATGCAAAACAGATGATAGATGAGTGAAATGAAGCACACACTTATATATATATATATATATATATATATATGGATAAGATCCTCCTACACTACGTAAAACTTAGAAGTTTTATACTATTTTTGAAAAGTTTGATAAAGGTAAATCGATGATGAGATTATCAATAGAAAATATGAAGATTATCACTTGGAAATAAGGGAATAATTTTAGCCATTTATTACTCTTATCCAACGGTTCAAAAAATGTGTAAAAATAATTGAGTTTTACATAGTGTAAGTGGATTCTAACTCATATATGTATATAGAGAAAAAGTTTGATACACAGTCTGTGTAAATTAAAGTTTACACGTTCTTTTCAAATGTAGGGGTTAGGAGTTTAGTTTAGGGTTTAAATTTTAGGGGTTTAGGTTGTAAGGTTTAGAATTTAAAGTTTAGGGTTATAGTTTAGGGTTTATAATTTAGGTGTTAGAGTTAGGGTTTTAGATTTTAGATTTTATAGAAGGGTTGCGTAAAAATATTTTACACGGACTGTGTATTAAAATAAAACACATGTATATATATGGGTAATTATTCAATGCATTAGTTTTAGGGTTTAGGGATTTTGTTTAGGGTTTATGGTTTAGGGGTTTAAGTGTAGTAGTTTTGAATTTAAGGGTTGTTGATATAATTTTAGGTTTAGGGTTAAAATTTAGGGTTTATAAGTTAAACTTAAATTCATAATTATATTATCCTAAAACCTAAACCCCAATCCTAACCCTTAAATTTTAATCATAAATCTTAAATTCTAACCATAAACCCTAAATTATAAATCTCTACACTAAAACCTTTAAATTCTAAATCTTAAATTGAAATCTTTAACTATAAATTAAGGCACTTGTGGAAATAAAAAAAATTCACCGTCTGTATATGTGATAATAATCATACAGAGAGATACAAACCAAATCCCTCTGAATCTCAACAATCAATAACAAGAGGATTTAGGAACACCAAAATTAACAAACTAAAGAGTAATAACACTACTGTGGTTTGGCGAGTATATCTGTCACTTGATTTGCTGAATGGAGATGTTTGATTTTTGGGTAAAATACACAGATCTTCTCATTCTTTTTGGTCACTTAACTTTAAATATTTTTAATTTAATAACTGGACTTTGTACGTCGAATTTTTTTTATCATTTTTCGTCAAATACTAACAAAGTGATGACATGGCATTTTAAATGAGATTTTTTTCACTTGTTTAACTTTTCACCTTTTCTAATTTTTATTTATTTTTTCATTTTTTAATTTATTTTCTTCTCTTCTTCTTCAAATGACACAATCACCGTTGTTGAAATCAATCTGATACTCGAGCTCATCTTCTGCAATACAAGTAACTCTTAATTCACAAAAAAAAAAAAAATCCATTGATTTAATTTTCGTTTGCATTTCTATTGTCATGAATCAGCCTAACTCGAGCAACAACCTCATAAGAATAAATCTCCATTGTTCTATGGTTGGAAGGAATAAAAGCTAGAGAACTGAATTCCTAAAAGGCTTAGGAACTGAGTTCCCATAAAACACCTGAACATATTGTTCGGCTAAATTTCCAGCAGGGATTTTGAGTTGTATTTTTTCAGTTTTACATTTGCATAAAATATTATTTAGGTGCAAATATAAATAATCTATAAAAATTGATATTAATATTTTTGGGCGCAAATATAAATTATCTTTTAAAAATGATGTTATCGATTTGCATTATCGCATCTTAAACATTCGCTATAATGTATCAAGTGACAATCACTATCATGTTGATGACAAATCAGCTCCAATACATTACGGTAATGAGGTCGTTGTTTAAGTTCGGTTGATTTCATGATAATGGAGATGCAAATGAAAATTAAATCGATAGGTTTAATGTTTTTTTTTTGTGAATTAAGAGTAAGGATTTATTTGTATTGCAGAAGATGAGTTTAAGTATGAGATTGGTCTCAACAATTGTGATTATGTCCTTTGAAGAAGAAGAAGAAAAATAAAAATAAAAATAAAAATAAAAATAGATAGAAACTAGAAAAGTTGAAAAGTCAAACAAATTAGAGAAAATCTGATTTAAAATGCCATGTCATTATTCTGTTAATAATTTGACTGAGGAATGATGAAAAAAATTCGATGTATAAAATTTAGTTATTAAATTGAAAGTTTTTAAAGTTTAATAACTAAAATAGGAGTGAGAAGATAGATTAGTGATAATAATTGTATTTTACCCTTGATTTTTCATGGCCACCACATTCACAGCCACAACCGAAAGTTGAAGCCCAAATCTGCCTGCACTAACACTGCGCCTTCAACTCCCACATCTACCTTTATTAACCCTTAAACCAAAACCACCCTTACTAGTCCTGTTGAATCCTGAACTACACCCTTGCCCATTACCAGACCCATCTACCTCCATTCACCCTTAAACTAAATCCACCCCTACCCCTTTGACCGGTCGCGTTAAACCCTGAACCCACCTATGCTACAGCTTTACTCACTACCAAACCCATAAAACTAAATCAAACTAGCAACAAAACCACATTAGAAAAAAAAAGCCAATATTAAAAAAGATGGAAACGGGAGGAAATAAAAATTGGCACAAGTTTGGATTCAACGATTAAAGGTTGAGGAACGGAGAGAAGAAGAGCATGGCATGAAGCTAGGTTGATCCGACGATAGAAGATGTAGACCAATATGGGATGATTTCGGCTAAAAATTTAGATTCAAAGGCTTAGGGTCTGATTCAAGTGGAGGTTCAATCATAGAATGAAAGAGCAATCAGAAAGTCTTAGTTTAGCTAGTAAAGGGAAATGACAATGCTACATTTCTTAAGTTTGAGGTGTTTTTCGATTAGACGGATATTAGGTTCATGTTTAGAAGGGTGAAATGAGTTAGGCGGAAAATTTTAGGACTCATCGGTCACCGTTGATGACAGCGGATCGCGGCAAGCAATAGTTTAAAATCTAAACAGATAGTGAGAAAATAAGAGAAAAAATAAATAAAAAAATAAAGTTTTATAAAGATTCAGAATGATGTTATTTTAGAATAAAGATGACTTTTTTAAAATAACATTGTTTTGGTGCCATATTGTTGTTAACTATTTAATGGCATAATAAATAAACCATTAGTATTTCGGAAGTTCAATGATTAAATTGAAAGATTTTAAACTTCAATAATCAAATTAAGAATAATAAAAAAATCGAGTAATATGATACTTAAAATATCGTCTTGTCTGTGTGGTGTTGAGAACTACCATCTCTATTGCTTTTGAGATCGTGAATTGGGTTTTCTCTCTAATTTAATTTGTAGTTATAATATGAATATCAGTTAGGGTTATAATACTAGTATTTTTCTCTTCAATCTTTGATGTATTTGAACCTAAAAAAAGGAGGATGTTATTCTACTATGTATTTCCCATGTACATACCTTTTAAATATAATACAAATTTTATATTTTTAACTTTTTATTTGCTTATTTATTCAAATTTTTTACCCGTTTCGGTTATTTTATTATTGGCATCAAACTATAAAGAATTAAACTACCACATAACTAATTTTTACTCTACATGCCTTTTTCATGAAATCACATACTCCAAGTTCCATTGAATTCCTATTTCCAGAATTGAAATTACATGTCATAATAGAAAATAACGGAGTCTGCATAATAAGACATAATTATGGGCTTGGATCTCCTTTTAAGCTAAAAAGAATCATCATGAAGATACTTATTTCCAAAAAAAAATCATAATAAGACACTATATTAAAAATTTTCAGTTATATTTGAAAATATTATTCAGATAATATTGTGAGATTTTTTTATTTCATAAAATATGGTGAGTGTTTCTTTATTTCACAAAGTAAAAATGTTTAAATAATAACAATGAATTTTTAATATTTTTTTAAAGTCGTTAAAATTGCTAGATGACTTATCTTTTCATGTATACCTGACGACTTTTATATTACTGTTTAAATTTTTCTATTTCACGAAATAATATCTTATCAATGATCGAACAGGTTAATTAAATTGTTTATTTTTATTCCCTCATTTTTTTAGGTCATGAGTTCTAGACCCAGTAAAAATACCCATTCTTTCTTTTTAAGAGTTTTTTTTTCCTTCCTATTTAAATAGAATTAAGATAGATTAAGATTTGTCCAAAAATATTCAATATCAATATCTGAGTAAAATACCCGTTATATCTTTTTGGGAACTATATTTTTATGTCCGAGATTATTGTATATATTGATAATTGTAAGAAATTAGGAGTATGACATTGAAAGTGACGTGTGAGCAGCAAATTAAAGCTTGAAGCCATAGCTCTTATCAGCAATCACCGGGAAAAAAATGGGTGGCTGCACCTGCTTTACCTTTACTTCTTCCCCTCCAATTTTCTCCTTTTATCATCATAATAATATTCGCTTCTCTTCTTCTACTTCTTCTTCTTCTTCTTCTTCTTCTCTATCATGGTCATTCTTATCAGCCTCCCAAAATTGCTCTTTGAAACTAACTCATATCGTCAATGCCAAATCCACTCGTTTCAGAACTAATTGCAAACCCAAAGATTCCGATGTTTTGGAGTGCGTAGGAACGGGCCTGGACGTCGAGTGCATCTCCTCTCAAAACGAAGCCCAACAATCGGAACCAGAAACCGTCGAAAAAGTGGAAAGCAACATTTTCTTGGAGTGGGCGGTGCTGGTTTCCCCATTCTTCTTCTGGGGCACGGCTATGGTGGCAATGAAGGAGGTGTTGCCCAAGGCAGGCCCTTTCTTTGTGGCTTCCTTTCGTTTGATTCCGGCGGGGTTGTTATTGGTGGCGTTTGCCAAGTCCAAAGGCAAGCCTTTGCCCTCTGGATTCACTGCGTGGCTTTCCATTGCGCTCTTCGCTCTCGTGGACGCCACTTTTTTCCAGGTCTTTACTTTCTCATGGCCTTATTTCATATCTTCCCAAACAGGGAAAAGATGGTGGAAATGTTAATACTTGTTGAGGTAATCTCCAGGGTTTTCTCGCTCAAGGATTGCAGAGGACATCTGCAGGTCTGGGCAGTGTATGTTTTCCCATTTCTTTTCTTTTCTTTTCTATTATTTTCTCTCCACACATTCTGATATTCTGATTTGTTAGTGATGGAGTCATTTTGCTTGATGATTTGATGCAGGTGATAATTGACTCTCAGCCATTGACAGTGGCTGTTCTTGCTTCCTTTTTATTCGATGAATCCATTGGCTTAGTAGGAGCTGCTGGACTAGTCCTTGGGGTTGTTGGGCTTCTTCTTCTGGAGGTAAACCATAAACCCCATTATCTATTATCAGTCTTCAAGCTATGGTTTATCTGACATGTTCTTCTTAGAAATATCTTCAACCAGAAGCATTTAGCGATAAACTAGCACTTGAAGGAAAAATTGACGATTTCTGGTTTGCTGATTTGCTCTTGGTGTGTTTTGGGTTGATTCCACTTTGTTAACCACTTAACCTGTTACACAGACTTGGCATGCTGAGACAATTAAGTGTAAAGTTTGAAACGGAAGTTGATGATTAATCGATTATCATTAAATGCTAGGTATTGGCAATTTGAGAAGTTTGATTATGCAAATTAAAACTACTTTCTACTGGTTTGATTAAATAATCGAATATATGGTCTTGTTTGCAGTTATGCTATTTTCTTCTATCACTACTCAATCTTATTTTCGTCTTGAAAAGAAATTATGATTAAATCATTCTTTCTGCTTTTTTGTTTAAGCATCAAGGGATTAAAAAGCCCTGGCTGGAAATTTTAAAAACTAATTAAGCCCTTAACACTATAGTAAAAAATTAATTAAACTCTTCCATTAACGGAAACTGTTTTTATGGGCCAAATTTTTAACCAACACTGAAGTGGCTTATTTAATTATTCTCTTTGATGTTAAGTGTGCAAATTATAAAAATCATAAAAATATTTTTAAATATCTGTAAAATAGATTAAAATCATAAAAGCTACTAAAATTATGAAAGTCGTAATAAAATTTATAAAATTAAAAAAAAAAGTTATGAAAATTATAAAAATTGTAGAAAATTTATAAAAAAAATGCTTTCCTTAACCACTCCTTGGTCAGTGTTTTAATATTGTATATATCAAACTTTAGGTTTCTTGTCCAGTAATGATTGTGCTCGGCTAGCACTAAGTAATAACTTGTACCCTTGGGGTTTCAAAATAAGTTAAAATATGCACCAATCCCCTATACTCTTCGTACAATTGGAATTTAGTCCCCTTATTTTTCAGATTAAATCCAATTTGTTAAAATTAGTAAGATTTCTATGTTAAATTTGCTATGTAACATTTTGAAATAAAAAAATACTACCTTGACATCCATGTAACCCAAAAAATGGCGTTGTACTGAACCTGAATTTAATAGAATTTGTAAATGATTTTTAACAATTGGACTTTATTTTTTAAATCCAGAAAGTAAAGGGACTTAGAGCATATTTTAACCTTCAAAATATTATCATGCTTACAACCCAGTCTTACAATAAATTTGAACTTATTCCATTTGTTTTCATATTTTCAAGTAAAAACCTCAGCAATTCCTAATATTGTAAGTTAGCACCTCAAAGATTTGCACTTCATAAATTAGCACCTAAAATTTTCATATGATTATAAATATGTAGTGTCAAAATATCACCAATATTTTTTTTCAGCTGATTTGCTTGCATACCAAGATGAGTTCAATGCTTTGTTCTTCAAGGAGTGGTTCCTTTCTACTAGGGTGTGTTTGCATTTCGAGATGGGTTTATGCGAATGAATGACATCAAATCTCTTGATTGTTATCCATCACCGGTGGTATTTTGGGGTTGACATGGTCGCTCACCATTTGGATATTGTGTAGTGAATAGAACTCGTGAACTTTCAATCATGAAAGAATGGTCTTGTTTGCATATTTGCCTCATAAATGTTCAGAAATTTGCAGACCATTTTAGAACTTTTGGGGCGCTAGTTGTTGACCTATGTAACACTTTGTTTTGAACTAACAGCCATTTTCTTTATTTGTTGTGAACCCCGATTTCTTCAATTTGTTTCTGTACGTGTGAGATCCAAGTTCATTTCTTTGAACATCTATCACTATCGACTATTGTTGATTTTTAGTGCAGTGCTATGTATAAGTGTGTTATAAAAGATATGTTTGTTGTTTAATGCTGTATATTATAATTAGTTGTGATTCAAGGATAATCTAGTGGTTTGGGGCTTTGGCGTAAGCAAATAAGCTTGTTCATATATTTTTCTTTAGTATTAAATGAGCTGTATTTTTGCAGGTACCAGCACTTGATTTTGATAAAAGTAATTTTTCACTATGGGGAAGTGGAGAGTGGTGGATGCTCCTTGCTGCTCAGAGCATGGCAGTTGGAACAGTAATGGTGCGCTGGGTTTCCAAATACTCTGATCCTATCATGGCAACCGGATGGGTAGGTATCCCTTTTTTCTCTATCATAAGCTTGTTATTTATCTGTGATTCTTACTGATGCTTCTCAAAGGCTTCAAAAAATGTCTAGTTCCCCCATAAATACCTCTCATTTTTACTTGTTTTGTTTATTTATTGATTTCTTTCCAACAAGATTAACGGCAGCATACTAGACATAAGATGAGAGAGAGAACCATGAGATAATAAACTGTCATTTAGGAAATCAAATAAGCAAGCCATCACCGTCTAAGATCTCAAGTTTTGTTTGTGCAAATTAACTCCATTGACTTCTCAGGTTGTCGTGCTGGCTTTTATCATATTCACATCTACTTCGGTTTACCCTTCAAACCCTATCCTTCTTTGGGATTGTGTACTTGAGGATCGAGTCCTATACTAGGAGGATGACTAATCTGATTGTACTTCGATCCTCAGTTATCATCCTATCCTGTTCAGGGGCGAATCTAAAAATTTAAACTTGGTAGTTCACTGATCGGTATAATAATTTAGAATAAATTTACGCCGTTGTAAATGTATTAATAAGTGATAATTGTTGTGTAAGTAAACATGGTTTATAGTTAGAGACATATTGACATTATATTTTAGGAGCTCAAAGTAAAAAACGAAATAATAATTTAAGGGTTGTTTTTTATTTAAACAAAAAATACATAATATTTTTAGGGTAAACTACATTGGTAGTTACTGAACTTTTAGGGTATTTTCACTTTGGTCATTGAAATCGAAAAACTTTCATTATAGTTAGTAAACTTTTAATTCGATTTCATTACAGTCACTGTTTTAAAAAAAATGTTGACATGGCACGTTAAAGTCTTCTTACAAAAAAATTCTAATTTTTCAAGTTTACGACCTCCACCAAGGCCAAAATTTTGATGAACAGAGACATCGCCGATGAATTCCAACGGTGAGAATAATTCGTTTGGCCAAAAGGTTAATATAGTTTGGTTTGTAGTTGATGTGACGGTTAACAATGGCAGATCGAAAAGTTAATTTTTAATATCAATTGAGATTTTTAGTTTTGATTCACTAATGTTAACCATCAGATCAACTTGAAACTAAACTATGTTAGACTTCTGGCAAAATGAATCTTTTCAACAGTTAGGATTGATCGACGATCGTTCTGTTAATCGAAATTATGGTCTTGACAATAGCTGTAACTTTGAAAAAATAGAGTTCATTTTGGGAAGAAGACTATAACGTGCTAACAACACTACAACAATGACCATAATAAATTTAAATTAAAAATTTAGTGACTATAATGAAGAATTGTTGATTTTAATGACCAAATAAAAATACCCTAAAAATTTAATGATTATCAAAGTAGTTTATCTTATTTTTTAATGGTGCATCCGCCCTTTGATCCTGTTTAACATCGCATTTTCACCCATCGATATTAGTGGTGTCAGAATATCTGGCTGCTAGTGAATTGATTGCTGATGTTAGATCGTTGATTGCATAACTTGAACAGCATATATCTTTTTGTGAATGATAACTAGACAACCTCTATGATAGATGGTAATCGAAGGCTAACATATAATTTGTAATCTTATTGCAGCATATGGTAATCGGTGGTCTTCCACTTCTTGGAATTTCTATTCTCAGTTGTGATCCTATTTTTAGTGGGAGCTTTCAGGAGCTTTCTGTCAATGATTTGCTGGCACTCTTTTATACATCAATCTTTGGAAGTGCCATAAGCTACGGTGTATTCTTCTACAGTGCAACAAAAGGTTAAGATTCGCTCAAATCCAAACATGTTTTTAGATCTTGCCTATGCGTGTTTTCTCTTGGTCGCACGAAGTTCCCCCCCCCCCTGCTTTAATTTGATTTGGGTTTACCAATGGATTCAGGTAGTTTGACGAAACTCAGCTCCCTCACCTTCTTGACACCTATGTTCGCTTCAATTTTCGGGTAAGATATTTCATATCACACAAGGTTCAGGGTAAATATTGCTGACCTGAAAGAGTAACATCCATAGAATAGATGCATCATAAACAAATAATAAAAATGGGAGCTGATTACTTGCATATTCTCCTACATAAACAAAATTTTGTAATTCGGTTTACTGCTAATGTTTTGATTCCAAACCACAGGTTTTTATACCTTGGCGAGACCTTCTCACCCTTGCAACTGGTTGGTGCCGTTGTCACCATAGTTGCCATATACATGGTTAACTTTCGAGACAGAACTTTGCAGTGAAGAACATGCTTGGTGAAAATACGAATACAAGACCGTGTCGAAAAATGAGAATGAAGTTAAAGTTTGACTGATTGAAGCGTGTTTTGGAGTCAGCCAGACAAAGGTTGAAGAAGCATGATGTTTGAGATCTCTAGCTAAGATATTGAAGCAATTACTATCTGTAAATATATTTTTGTCAGAATAGTTGAAAATATGATTAAGCTAAGAATTTCAATGAAGACTACAATAGGATGCTAAGACTACACCAGAGTTGCCCTGCAATAAGATTAGGCATGCTATTCTTTTGAGCAATGATAATCGTATACCAATTATTGAATCTATATCTGTTTCAGGTCTGGTTATTCGCCAAACACCAAAGGTCTATTCAATAATTGAGAAGGTTTTGATAAAATTTAGGATTGAAAAATGAGTTTGGACAAAAAAAAACTGTATATGTTTGCAGAATAGATTAGGCTTGAACTTCAATAGTAAAAGTGTGTTTAATCTGAAATGACCTTTTAAAATTTTATAATAATGGTATTTGGATTTATATCCAATACACTGGCGATAAAACTTTTAGTTTTCACAAGCGTTCTAGTTTTAGGATTTAGGGACTCAGTTTTGGGATAATGTTAAATTTAATTCACAACATATACATATGATAATTTAATTTCTAGAGCATGAGCAAAATTCCCCTTCCACCTCCCCTAAGTAAAAATTGTTCAAAAAATTAATCTTTATTCATATTAATTAAGTTTAGCTTTCTATCTTTTTGGGAAAATCAATTTTACTTCAAAAAAGTCGAATTGTTTCTCTTTAAATAAAAATGTTACTAAAATATTAAAATTGTAACATGGTATTCCGGATGTTAGTCCTTAAGGGAAAAAATATGAAACCAATTAAACTCCTAACAAAATAGTTAAAAGTGTTATTAAAAAAAAGTTAAAAGTGTCGTAACAATCCTTAAAAGTGAGCGATCATTAATTCTTTATCAAAATAGTTACTTAGAATTTCATTTAAAATGTGGCATGACAATAAGCTGGACCTAAATCATCTTAAGATATAAAAATGTCCGTCTCACATGACGACTAAAGATGTTATGGGTAAAACTTTGATACACATGACGTGTAAAACTAATTTTATACAAGCATGTGTATTTACACTATAAAAACTCAAATTCTAAATTTCTAACCGTAACTCTAAAAAACTAAACCCTAAACCTTAAACCATATACACTAAATTTTAAATACTAACCTTAAATTTAAAACCCTACAACCTAAACTCCTAAACCTTAAACCCTAAACTAAAACCTTAACCCCTAAAACTAAAAGGCCGTGTAAAACTAAAAAGCACGTGTAAACTAAAGTTTACACGGCCTGTGTATCAATTTTTTTTTCTATAAATTAAACTTAATGACATAAATATAAATATTCGTATGCACGTAATGAGGACTGCTTTATAACCTAGAGACCGAACAATCAAACTCGCTACTCGTGGATCATTCCTAGAGGAAATTATATGAATGACTTTAAATATCGAAGTATATTATTGCTTAAGGAGGTGATTGAAAATAAAACAACTCCGCAACTTTATATCTTGGATCCAATTCGAAACGAAAGAGCTACAAATGATCAAGAACATAAAGAACTTCAACGTAGTGAGAGAGATCAAATTTCTTCATGTATGATGTGAGTTCCACCAACAGGGACGGAGCCAAGATTTAGGGTTAGGAGGCAAACTATAAATGTTTGAAAGTAAGAGAGTAAATTCATAAATAAACTAATTTTTTAAAAAAATTAAATAGGAGAATAAAGGTGAAAAAAAATTAATCGCCCCCACCCCATGTAAATCCGCCCTTGTTGAGCATGCATATCATGATCCACCCACATACGAAGATGATATGCAGAATGTTCTTTCCAAGCTATAAAAATTTTAAATGTGGATGATTAATTTTGTTGAATTATTTTAAAATTTGAATTAAATTAATAAAATGTATAAATATTAGAAACTAAATATATTATTATACCAATTTTAGAAAGGTCAAGTTGGCAATTTCATTATTAATTTAATAAACGATGACCACAATAATAAAAATTTGTAATGTTAATAATTAAATTTATAAATTTTTAGTTTTGGTCATCAAATATGATCATTTTATGTTTGATAACCTACTGTTAGTTTACCTTTTTTACTTTTAATATATTTTTAAAATTTATATATTTAATTTTTTGATACAAGTAGCCAATCTTATCAAAATGAAAAATATTTGAAATTACAATAATGATTAATAACCATCATCGTAAACTAAATACATAATTTGGACATTTTTCTATAACATTGGCACAATAAACTAGCCAGCTTAAATCATACAAGGATCATACATGAAAAAGTTTTAAAACCCACAAAAAGCTCGAACGAAAAATAGATACGAACAAATTTATTTGTATCGACAAACAAACCACAAAAGAGGATTAAGCTATTGAAAGACCGTCGAGAACTGCAAATCAGAGCCAAGCGTCGTGAGAAACTATTCATGAACTCAAATCGCGTATCCAAATTCAACGAGGGTCCAGAGCATAAAAAATCAACATGATTACAAATAAACGCCATCTTGATCAATCGTAGTGTCATCAAATCGAACCCTAAAAGAACATAAAATAAAAAGAACGACTAAACGACTGAAAAAAAGACGAAAATATGTTAAAAGACAGAGATAAAGTACAACAAAAGTAAAATTATTTTTATTAAAAATAAAAAAAATCAACGATAGACGATTAATATTAAAATCGATAGTCGCCTAAATAAAATTTAAAAGAAAAATTGTATTAGTCTATACTTCTATGCAGAGAAAATGGGTTGTAGACCCAGTCAACAGACAGCTTGTACGAATCAAATTGTTATTTTGCTAGATAACGCTTAATAGGAAAATGAATGAAATTTTTAACAGACTACTCATTTATGTTTTATTTTAGACTCATCCATTCGGTTTGGGAAAGTCTAAAAAAATTGCTTAAAATATAGTTAAAATACGATTAATATAAACTTTTATAAAAAATAGTAAGATTTATATAAAAATTATATAAATTCTTATCAATTGGGTAAAAATTTATTTAGATTTTGCCTTAAGTAAAAATCTGTGTAACTAGAATTTATGTAGAAACTATATAAATTCTTATCAACTGGGTAAAAATTTATATAGATTTTGCCTTAAGTAAAAAATTATATAATTACACAAATTCTTATATCATAACTTAAATTCTTATCATTTGGGTAAAAAATTGTATAGATCGTAAAAATTTATATAGGATCATCTAATTTTAATCGCACCTTCGCTTGTATGAATCAAATTGTAATTTTTTAAATAAAATATCAAATTCTAATTTTAAGCGTCTAGGGTTTTGAGAAATTGTTTCAATTTCATTTTCAGGCAGTGGCAGCCAGCGGACCCGTCTTTTTGGTTTGTTTAGTAAACCCGACCCGACCCAAACCATAAATAAATTGCTGGGTAAACTACATTAGTAGTCACCAAACTATAATTTCTTTTCTATTTTGGTCACCGAACTATTTTTTAGTAAAATATCACTAACGTTATGTTTTCTTCCTATTTTGGTCACCGAACTATTTTTTTTAACAAAAACATCACTAATGTTATGTTTACTTCCTACTTTGGTCACTGACTGTTAAAAAAATTTATTTTTTTTATTTTCCATGTCATTTCTTCTCTCTTCTCGTAAGTAATATATGTTCTTTTATAATATTTTTATTCAAACTAATAGGATGGTGACACGTGTCACTGCTTATTAGTGGAATAAAATGAACGAAAAATCAAGTCCCTTATGCAGCCAGAGAGATTCGACTAATAGGCAGTTACACGTGTCACCATCCTATTAGACAGTTACACGTGTCACCATCTCTCTAGCTGCATAAGGGGCTTGATTTTTTATTTCTTTTATTCCTCTAATAGGCAGTTACACGTGTCACCATCATGATAGTTTAAATAAAAAATATTATAAAATAACATCTATTGCTTATGAAGAGAGAGAAGAAATGACATGAAAAATTAAAAAAAATAAAATAAAATAACAGCCGGTGACCAAAACAGGAAAGAAACATAACGTTAGTGATGTTTTTGCCAAAAAAATAGTTCGGTGACCAAAATAAGAAGAAAACATAAAGTTAGTGATATTTTTGCCAAAAAAATAGTTCAGTGATCAAAATAGGAAAGAAACCATAGTTGAGTAACTAATAGTGTAGTTTACCCTAAATTGTTACTACAATATAATAAGAATAAAAATAATAACGAGAATACTCGATGGTAAAGTCTCTCAAAAGGATTTAGGTTTTCGTTGGTAGATTGAAAGGAAATCGGATTGGGCGATCGGAAGGAAGGCGGAAAGCCGGAGATTGGAAGTGCGGATGAAGATTTGATTGAAGTTTCAAATTGAGCCCCAGCCTCGGCCTTAGGCAGGTAAACAAAAATGAAATGCAGATAGTGGGACTTTGACTTTGTAAATGAGGAATTTTGTTGTTTTGATTTGTTTGACTGCTCTCATCATTCATCAGTGTGGAAAAAGGAAGATGGAAAAAGGGGATTCCCAGGCCAAAATCGTAGGGGATTTCTGCTGCTTCGATTGATTCGTATAATGCATAACACCCTCTGTTTCTTTGTGTTTGTTTTCTATGTTTGTGCGTTTATATCAGGAAATTATACGAAAATCTCTTCAGCGAAAGAAAGAAAGAAAATGGACCCTGGTCGCTACCCTGTTCAACAAGGACATGGATGGGATAATAACAGCGTAATTGTGGTTTCCTCTTTTATAATCAAATCACCTATATGGGTTTGGGATCATTCTCTCATCCCCTTATACACATATGAAACAAAGCCCTGCAGCACTCAGGATATGGACTCTCCATTTGCCTAATTCATATTACTTTCTCTCATTGACATAGCTTCTCTCTTCAATCCACAGGCTCTTGAGGGTTTTCCTGGTGTTCTTGACCACAATTACCGGTGAGTGCTCGCCCACTGCCCTTTCATCGTCTCCACGGTAAAATTTAACATTGAATTTCTTTCTTTTTTGTGCTTCCCTACACAGGTACATGGTTCACAAGTTATTTGTTGAAATTACCCTATTTTGTGTTTCCCTGTTGCTTTAATGCTCTTACTACCAGTTCTCTGATTTCATCTTGATATTGAATTACTTATTTATACCAAGATTTTCCTTCATTATATCACATTTTATTCCTCTTCCACTCTCTTTCTTACTGTAACAGGGTCAGTGGTTCATATGATGAGAGGAGATATCTAGATGAAAGATACTCAAGGGATAATGTGTATTTCAGAAGTTCCTACCACAGAGATTTTCCCGAGAGGGATAACCAATCCGCTCCTCCTGCAGCTTCTGGTATCTGGTCTCAATCAAGGAGGGCAACTTATGAGGAAGAATATCCCCACAATCGGAATTCTAGGCGTCACCAGAAGCCTTATGCTGATTCATATAGTGACATGGATACATTTCGTGATCATGAGATCACTCAATTTCAAGATTTTGATAAGTTTCGGGATGGATATCGTGGTGTTGACAACTTTCGTGATCATGAATTTGACAGGCCCTCTAGGTTTGGGGGACGAGAACGAGATAGCTCAAATGATGATTATGACTATAGGCCACGCATTTCTCATCAGAGCAGGGACAACAGCCGTGAGAGGGATTATGACTATGGCCGACATAGTTATGATTCTGATTATGAAAGAGGAAGTCGAAGAGAGGGCAATTGGAGGAGACGTGAATCATGTGATCGAGATCACTTGAGTAGAGAGAGAGATCAGAGTCCACATAAAAGACATGAGAGGTCTCGTTCACGATCTCGTGGACTTGATGATCGTCCTAGATCAAGGTCACCTCGAGGTCGAAACCAATGGCGAAGCCATCGTGAGGACAGCTATGATGATGGTCGGAATGATAAGACTGAGAAGCGAAGGGACCGTGAAGAGAAATATCAACATGAACATTATGTGGTCTGCTTCATTTTCCTTGTTCTTTGTACTTCTGCCGCTGAATTTTTTAAGTTGTGAATTTGAGTAAAAGTTTTGCTTTCTCTCAGGCACCATCTGCAACTGTTGTTGTAAAGGGTCTCTCACAAAAAACAACTGAAGAAGATCTATACCAGATTCTTGTAATATTTTGCTCTTTGTTTCGGTTGAATGTTCTTACTGTCGCAATATATAAGTAATGTTTCTCAATTTTGTGGCCATCAGGTTGAATGGGGGCCGCTACGCCATGTACGAGTCATCAAAGAGAGACATTCTGGAATTTCTCGTGGATTTGCTTTTATTGATTTTCCTTCTGTGGTACTCATCCTGTTTAACTAGTCGATGCTTTCCATTCAGTTTTGTTGAATGTCTTATGAGGGAAATGCTTCTGGAACAGGGGGCAGCAAGCACTATGATGGAGAGGATCGGTGATGATGGTCTTGTCGTTGATGGTCGGAAGATTTTCTTCGAGTACAGGTAAATTTTCATTCTACTATCATGATTGAAGTTTCCCACGCGGGACCAGTTTTATTAAATATTCTTATATTGCTTTTGATGCTAGGTTTAAGGGGAAATATTTTACTGTCCTTTTTGCATTCCTTCGTCAGTTTGATAGTAGAAAACAGGTTAATTTGAGGGCAACACAGTTGCTTCAAAGTATTTTGATTATTGATGGATAATTCAAGAACTCTGCAAAGCAGCAAACAGGGAACTCAAAATCCCCTGAGATCTGACCAAGTCTTTTATTTAGTTGCTGGAATGCTTCTTATCAACTGTAATTCTTAAAATGGAAACTGAATTAGAGAGCTGATTTGAATATATTAATACAAGTGAGGTCTGAACTTTGGATTTATAAGTTATGAGACCCCATGCAATGGAATATATTTTGCCCCTTAGAAAACCTTAGATGTCTATATGCACCTTTTTAAATTGGGATCACTCATTCCTATTGCTTATTGAGTGACACACACACACACTATCTAAAGCTTCTGTACCTTGATGAATTGATATGGTCCTAAATTAATGAAAAGTTCTTTCTCTCTATTTTTGTTCTTTTTTCTGAATTTCTGATGAAGGAAAAAGAAAGGAAGCTCTCTATTATATGAAACATTTTTGGTTTTTCTACTGTGAGTTTGCATATGAAATGCATTGAAATCTGTTCCGTTGCAGTAGTAAGCCAACTGGAGGAACTGGTGGATCTTTTGGTAATGATAATGCTGTGAAGTTGGGCCATTCTAATCATAGGGGCATCACGGTACCTTGTGATTGGATGTGCACCATATGTGGATGTCTCAATTTTGCACGGCGAACTTCATGTTTTCAGGTCGGTTTTTCATTCCCACTCTTTCTGATATTGTTGTTATAAAATTTAACTGTTTAGAGTGGAGTCAGTGATGCATCCTACATTTACATGTCTGCTATTTCACATCACTAGGTCAAGAAGAGGTAGCTATAATTTGTTAGCTTTATGTTGCTTTGGATGAAGGCATACCAGAATGTGTTGCTAGAAGCTAGGCTATGGATGCTCATGGGTTGCAGATGATAAAAGTTGCAATGCACTTTATATTGGCTCGTGAAAACTTGATATGATTATGTACCCTAGTTTAATTGCTAAATCCAATTATTGTTAATCTATATCTTTTACTTGGTGGTGCATTGGTGTAGTGTAAATTAGCTCTTTTGCTGTGGTTAGGGGTGTTCATGGTCTTAGTTTTAAAAAGCGCGCCTAGGCATGCCTAAGGCACTGGTATCATAGAGGCGTGAAGGAAAACGCCTCTGCCTGTAAAAGCGCAGGGAGATACTGGAGGCGTGCGCTTTTCTGAAGGCACAAGGCGCGGCGCTTTTCACGCCTTTGGAAGAAAAGCTCGAGCATGCCTTCATTTTTTCTTTCTTCTCTATTTTTTAGTTTATTCTGCAGTGTTCTTCAGTTTTTTCTCTCTCTTCGAGTTGAAGAAGATGAAGGGAACTTTTTATCTGTTAATATTGTTTATTAATATTCTTTAATTTGTTTCGTTTTCCAATGCGTACAGCTGGCTACATCACGTTAAAATAATAAGAAAAAGCCTTTCAATTTAATATATATTTTTAATTATTATTTAATGGCTGTTGTGGGACCCAAGAAAATGTTTTAATGATAACTTTTTTGGTTTCATAGCTTGGTTCACCGAATCATTGTCTCTTCCTTATTTTATTTAAAATCATTTTTTATAAAATAAATTAGAATTTATTTACTACTTTAACTTTTTCTAAGGTTATTATTATTAGGTTTAAATGAACTTTAGTTGCCCAAAGTATACTATTTTTGAACTTTAGGTGCCTAAAGTATATTTTGTAAAAATAGGTGTCTAAAGTTTTCAAAGTTATAATTTTAGGTGCTTGGGGTTAATTTGCCATTAATTTTTTTTAAAAATATATATTTTTATTTTATTTTATTTTTTAAACTTATTTAAAAAAACTCTAAATTTCTAAAATTTACAAAATTGCCCCTAAATTCGAAATCCCTAACCCACCCAAATTCAAATCACAATTTGAGTGGATTTCGTCGCCGATGGCGCCGCCGCCGGCGGCCACATCCTTCGCCTGACCACCACGGTCGTATACCCTATCATCCCATCACCGGAAAATGGACCGGAGTCGTGCAAAACGCCGAATGAAGGCTGAAACATTCAAAATTTCATTCGAACGATTTGCGACGAGCGGGGGCTGAACGACGACGATTGGTGCATGGGTGTTTGGGAGAGGGGAGGACGCTCCATTCTGTCGCCGGAATAGTGGCCAACGGCGGCGGGAGTGGCCGGATTGAGGGATTTAGGTATTTCGGGATTTAGGATTTTGGGGCTTTTTTTGAATTTTAGAAAATTGAGGGTTTTTTTGAAAATTTCAATTATTTTATTTTTTAAAAAAATAATTAAAAATAAAACTTGCCACGTGTCACATTATAATTGGCTACAATTTTTTTTTAACGGCAGTTAACCCCAGGCACTTAAAATTATAACTTTGGAAACTTTAGGCACCTATTTTTACAAAAAAATACTTTAGGCGCCTAAAGTTCAAAAATGGTATACTTTGGGCACCTAAAGTTCATTTAAGCCTTATTATTATTCATGAAAACAATCTTATTATTTATTTTGTGATTTAAAGACTTAATCTAGATTGAGAAGAATATTTTAATTCTAATTTTGATGTAAATTAATATAATAATATAAAATTTATTTCTAAATATTTATTAATTTAAATAATAATCATTTAATATAAATTTATTAATACATTAAATAATTCATTTTAATAGTTTTTAAATCTATATCTAATTGAAGTATTTTGATTTTAAGCATCCATAAATTATTGTAAGTATAGATTCATCACCTAATAAAGAACATATGTTTATTTATTTATATTTAAATTGATATAAATAATATTTATATTATTTAATATAAAGTGCGCCTCACCTACGAAAGGCGAGCGCCTTCGTCTCGGCTCTAGAGACCTTTTGCGCCTTGGAACGCCTAGCGCCCTTTAAAACTAAGTTCATGTTAACCATTAAGAAAGAGTCCCTAATTTTCTAGGCATTCTTAGGTACATTCTCTATGCATTTCCCCTCTAATTGCACTAAGAACATATAAATTTTGCACTAAGAACATAACTTATAGGTTAACCGTTATAGTATTTTGGTTAACCGCGAACACCCCTAGCTGTGGTTATGCTGAGTCATTGATGTGTCCTTTCTCTTGCCCTTTTGTGTAGTGTAATGAGCCACGCACAGATGATGCTCCAGCAGCTGACATATCTTTATCACATTCAACATCCTTAGGAAAGAAAGGAACTGAGCCAGGTCTGTTATTTTGAGTAGGCTTGTATAATTGTTTGTGTAATTCCCCCAACTTATTAAGTTGACATGTAATTAGGTCCTACACATGTACTTGTTGTTCGTGGGTTGGATGAAAATGCTGATGAGGAAATGCTCCGTTATGAGTTCTCTAAACATGCTCCAATTAAGGTTTATGTTTTTATTATAATTCTCATTTGACAGTAAACTCTCTTTTATAGTAGCTACAAAATCTTATGGAATTAATCTGCAGGATCTTCGCCTTGTTAGAGACAAGTTCACCCATGTGTCAAGGGGGTTTGCTTTTGTTCATTTCCATTCGGTATATCTTGCTTCTTTATGGCATTGTTTTCCTAAAGCTGTAAATATCAATGACTTATAAATAAAGCTGACTTTAATAAGTATTCAAATTTGTTGCTAACATTTAATATTTATCATATTTATTGCACATGTAGGTACAAATGTTGCACGCATTCGAAGAGCTCTTTTATTTTTACAACAAATAATCAACATTTTAGGGTTTTGTGCATTTTTTTAGATAATGGGTTTTTGTGCATTTATTTCACAATGAATATCATAAAAATGGAATAGGAGATTATTCTATTAATATAGTGGTCTCTTTTCAAAACTATTTTACTTCATCAATCTTACTTATGAAGAATGTTATCAACTCTCCTTGTTTCTTGCATAAGTGAACAGAGCAGCTTATCTTTAGGCAATGGAGAGAAAATATCTGCAGCTGTAGGTTGCTTCTACTGATCTTGTTTCATTAATTCTACTTGTAACTAAAGGTCTTAAAATAAAGCAGAACAGCATTATTTGACACAATACAGACTGCATCATTGGGTTGCCGGTACTATACAATGCTTGCAACTTTGTGCTCTGCTACAGGATGTGTGAAAGCTTTGGTTGACTTATATTTTTCTGCCTTTATTGTTTTCCTCTATAGGATGTTTTGCTATAATTATAATAAATTGCCAGAAGGGTAAAAAAAGAAAAAAAAATATGTAGCGATTTTGGTTGGCAAAGTTAGTTTTAACATATAAACATGATTGAACATGTTTGACATCATGTAGGTTGGTGATGCCACAAAAGCTCTAGAAGCTACAAATGGAACAACTCTTGAGAAGAATGGGCAAATCCTAAGAGTAGCATATGCAAAGAGCATTCTTGGGTCTGGATCAGGGGCATCAGGAGCTTCACAATCAAGCAGCCTTGCGGCTGCTGCGATCGAGGCTGCAGCATTTTCTCAACAGGTGTTTGATGGCCTCTTTAGCTTTAATGAAGATGTCAGCTATGATATTTTTTTTAGAAAATCATATTAGCTGCCATGTAGTGTAGGAGCATTTGGGCGAAACCTCTAACCTCGATCATGTGTTTACAAAATGCATTTTAGTGTTTGGTTATCTCTTCAGCATGATGCTTTACATTTATTTCTCCCATTTTAGAATGTATTGTATCAAGGAGTCCTTTCGGGAAAAAAGGTTACTGTAGCAGATTTCTGCAAAGTAAACTATGAGCATAAGGCACTCTTAATTTTCTTAAGGAAATGAGAAGAGTACAGCAAGCACATTGATGTGCTTAAGGGGGGGGATAGTAATTAATCGATAGAATTATGGCAGAAAAAACGAGTAAGAAAGACGATGGAACATTAGAAAACTTAAGGTTATAAAACCTCTGTTTCTTACTACTAATTCTAGAAAATAATAAAGAATAATGCGGCTGTAAATATTTTTACAGCTTATTTATGCTAGGTTTGTAAATGAATTTTTAGTCCTAGCGCAAGATCTAAAACCTCAAGATTAGAGGGAAGGCATCATATCTGATAAAAGCCATAAATGAAGTGGGAAGTACAAATCAAAGTAGAAAATTGAAGAAGCTGTTTTTCGTAAAATGTGTCGTTATAAGGTGTCATTTAAAGCCAGATTTTTCCTCTTTTTGAGAAAGAGGTTATCACTGGACCTCAGCTTGCTGGGTTAGCTTCTAGGCTGGATAATCTTTTCAATTGTGGCATATTTCTACTATTTGGTGTTCTTGAATCTTAAAAGAAGCAATCAGAATGTAGTTCCACAGATTAGGAAACCATAGACACCCTACTTTGTTGACAATACAATTGCTTTCACAGCATTTCATCTTCTCTATTGTAGGAAAACTGAGCAAAGTATGCATTGTCTCTTTTAATAATTTTATTAACATTTATCCCCTTTGTTTTAGAAGTATACGAGATATAAGATTCATGAATATTTGGGTCCCCATAGTGAAAAAGTCTATTTGTTATGTACTTATAGTTTTCAATGTGAAGAATTAATCAATTAAAATGTAGTAAGACCATTAAATATGACTGATTGATCAGTTGTGTATTCTTTTATATTAAAAATTTCATGTATTTTATATGGTTAGTTACCTTTCTTCTGTTGCAATTCATGGTGTGTACAATTTAGCAAGGGTCCTAAAAGTTTGGCATGTAAACACCCTTGAGTTTCTTGCTGAATACTTCTGGGACATTATCTGAGCAGGTCTGCTCTATTGCAACCATAATAATTCTCTATAGTTTAATTAATGTTTATCTCCATACCGTCATCATTAGACTTGGTGCCTTTTTTCAAAAAAGGAAAAGATGGTTTTGAATATCGAGTCTTGTATTCTTTAACTAATGGATGTGAACGTGAAATGCTAGAACAGAACCTACTAGAGTTGTGGCTAGTGTTGTTCATATTAACATCATCAGACTGGCGCCTTCATTTTCTTGATTCGGTTTTGTATGTTGAGTCTACTTTTGTACAGAACCTACTTTAATCCCTTTAAGCTAGAAAGCCAGCCCCAAAATGATCCTAATTAGTGTTCAATGATTTGCATATTTCTTTCCTTCTTTTTTAGCTTATATAATACGTCATGTGCCAAGTTTAGTGATGATTCCTTGCAGATGCTCTTTTTTTAACCTTTTCTAAATTTTATGTAATTACACAGTGCACAGTTTATTTCCCGCTTCCTAATTCATCTTAGTTTCAAATGCTTTTTGTACTCAGTATTGTCATTTATCCTTTTAGTATGATGCTGTTGGATGGACACCAAAGGAATATAACCCAGATGACAAACAGTCTACTAGCTGGCAGGAGGAAGTTGTTGGTTCAGTTCCAGTTCAACAAGATGGTTCAGCCTTGCATTCTGGATTTGTGTGGGATGAAGCCTCTGGTTACTACTTTGATGCTGCTTCTGGGTTTTACTACGATGGAAATACAGGTTTATTTTTGCATTTTCTTCTAGCTTTCCACGACAGGCTTTTTTTCTCTATTTTTGGGTTCAGAAGAAATCAAAATTACGATCCTTGAGTTTTAGATTTTTTTTTTAAATTATCATAAATTTTCTAATAGAGGAATGGAACTATTATACCATTAGCAGTTGCATTAATTGGGGGTCCATCTATTATTTGCAACTGCTTTCTTGCTCATAAAATTCTCATTGTGCATTGTCCCCAGCTCAAGTTGTCACTGGTGGGGTGTGGTTAGGTTGAGTCGTAGCGTCAATCCTTACCAAGAAGGCAAGAACAGATAGATGGTTAACTCTGAATAGAACTCAGGAATCAATCCTTGTTGGTAAAAGGATATATTTTCATGGTGTCTATATTAGAGACAGACATGAAGCTATATGCTTATGCGTGACAAATTATGATCAAAAGAGAGCTGTAGATGAATTTGGCTTTTTTGCTCATTGGTTTAGTTGGCAAACATTATATTTGGTGGAAAGTAGGGTTTAGGATTTTGGAGTGAAATATGATTTGACTTATTGGCACGTGTTAACGACAGAGTAGCTGAAAGATGTAGTGGAGGGTGCATATTTCTGTGAGCAGTTTTTTAAGAGTTCGGAAATCATTTTCGATGGGATTTAAGGAGAAAGTTGGATAATATGTAGGTTTTGAGATTACAAAATGTTCTGCTATTTCTGTTAATAAACCATAGAAGATGGCTTCGTGGAAGTTCAAAGTGCTGCAAACAGTAACAGAAGTTGCTAATAAATAATTAGTCTATGACCTAATGGTTACTGAAAATACTTGAACTAATTCAGCTTAACATATATCTAACTAAGCTCCCGACGTGCCGCAGAACTATTAACTACTAGTAGCAGAACAACTTTTATTTTTATATGGAGGAAAAAGGTGAAATGTTTCTATGTCAATGCAAACATACAGGATTTTTTTTTTTGTTTCTTAAGTTCTGGACTTTTGGAGCCCAGTATGTGATAATGCTCTATTGTTGCAAGTTTAGACCTAACTTCTATCAGTTGTTCAACATGCAGGTCTTTATTATGATGGTAACAGGGGGATCTGGTATTCATACGATAACCAATCTCAGCAGTACATCCCTTGTGATCAGAATGACAACAAAATACCTAATAAGCAGTCTGAGTCTTCCAAGGGAACTGATGGTAAGAAGGTAGTGATATCTGCACCGGCTGCTACTGTCACTTCAGTTGAGAAGGCAGCCTCTTTACCTGATGCTGTTCAAGCTGCAGCAGCAGCAGCACTAGCTGCAGAGAAGAAAGAGAAGGAAAAAGCAAAAGAGATAAAACTTGCTTCGAAAAGCAGCATACTGGCTAATAAGAAGAAAATGAATAATGTGTTGACAATGTGGAAACAGAGGAGTCATGAAGGGCAGGCAACCCGTTTAACTCTTGATGAAAATCACTTGTCTGCATCCGAGGATAGACCTATGCCATCTGGACAACATGCCAAGAGCAAAGTTAAACTTGATGTGATGGGCCTGAAGGAGAGTAATACATTAAATTCGGGAGTCAATACAACTGCCCAAGCTGTATTGACAGGGGGTTTGGAAGCTCCAGTAAAGGCAAGGCCTGTAAGCAACAGCTCAGGGGGTACTTTAATGGGAGTAATAAGAGGCTCGGCTAGAGGGGTGGTGAAATCTGATACTCCATACTCAGGATCATCTGCTGGAGTTTCCACTTCATCTGTTATCGGAAATGCTGAAGGTTCATCAACTAATTCAGATATGCCCACAGTTATGACTCCCTTTAGGACTGATGCATCTGCATTGGGTTCTTATACACCTTCGGCTGTATCTGCAACTGGTAAAAGAAGGTTTTCGGAAACACCAGTGGCTTCTACTACCAACAAGGAGCAGTCTCAAACCGGTTATAGAGACCGTGCGGCTGAGAGGAGGAGCTTGTATGGTTCGGCATCTTCCACTGGAGAGGATCTGCCTGACCAGGAGCCCAGGACTTCAAGTAAGCTTCTTTATGAGTATTGAATGTTAATTATCTCGAAAATAGGCCTAATATTTCTTCTAAGTATTGCTTGTTCAAAGGCCTTGGCTATATAACTTGATGGCTTCATTGTTTTATTTATAAAATTTTCTATTAATTTGTGAGAAATTCTGTTTCAAGATCGAGATATGGCATTCAAAAAGTTCTCCTCAGATCCAATGCCTTTCCCACCTGGTGTTGGTGGTGGACGTGGGGTTGTGCTAGATGATGTTCAAAGCTTTGAGGTGATTACAGCAGAGAAAGCAATTGATGAGAAAAATGTGGGAAACCAAATGCTCCGCAGTATGGGTTGGCATGAAGGATTGGTACCGTTCACTCCTTTACTTTTTAGCTGTTGGTTTTTTGTTTGCCAAGTGCTATTTAGTTGCTTGTTTTGCTTTGTGTCTGCTTTTATCCTTCCTCAAAAAAAGAAGTGAATTTCCAACTTTTTCATGCATAATACCGTGACTCTTATTTATTTCCCCCCTAGTACCCATTTACAAGACATTAGATGGATCTACATGTCCTTTTGAAAGAACCCTCAAACTATATGGAAAAACTTCTTCCAAGACATGGGACCCCTGCATAACACTTTGTTCCAAGGCCAAGCATCAGTACCCAAATCCTTTGATTTTGTTCTATTGGAACACTTGTTCCCAAGCTTAAGCAACAATGACTCAAACCCTTTGCATTCTCTCTATTGTAAGGTAAAAAGATGATAAGCATACAAAGAGAATGTAGATGTAGGAGTTTAATTGTCAGTACTGGTTACATTGCCACTGTCTTTACAACTGTAGGTAAAATTGGGAGATGAATTTAAGTGGTTACATAAGTTGCTATTTTGCATGCTTGAAATGGATCATTTGTTTTTGCATGTTTGAAGCAGAAAGTTCTAACAAAATTATCTTTTCCTATATCTTGAGAATGCTTTGCTTTGTTTTGTTGTTTTTCCGGAAATGAAATAAAAAAAAGGGATTGGGGAAGGATGGAAGTGGAATGAAAGAACCAGTACAAGCGCAGGCGATGGACGGTAGAGCAGGACTCGGAAGTCAGACAAAGAAGCTAGACCCAAGCCTTGAGGTGCAAGCTGGTGATAGTTACAAAACTGTGATTCATAAGAAAGCACTTGCTAGGTTTCGTGAAATGTCTTAGCAGCCAATAGATGGAAACGATGTGAAAATTATTATCTTTGTTTATACATGTTCACGTCATTTTGTGAATCTTGGCATGGATCGAGGCTAAATAGTCCACACCATTTTGGAAAGACCATATTTATGGCCATTATAACTTTAATGTGAAGATGAGTTTTTTTTTTTTTTTTGAAATGTGAATGAGGCCATAGCCATTACATTAAGAATTCTTTAGACGAACATAAGGACCAAGAGAATCACGCTGAAACAAACTAATCATGTCACTAGGTGGTTTGGTAAAGACATAAATGGCCATCTGGAATACTTTCGATTTTTGCAGCGAAATTGACAACCATGTTGGTTTCTCGGCAGATCTGAACAAAACCAATCACCCACGCCTTGGCATACATGATACAGCGAGGCAATGGATCTTACTAGGGCATATGAGCTTTGAGGGGTGGGGGGGGGGGTGGGGTGAGAGAAGTTTAACGCGGTCAGCTTTATCCGGTTGATTGCTGGTTCGTTCAAAACCATGCTCCCAAGCTAATTGCATCCCAATAAGTATACCCCGCAGTTCAGCTTCTAAAATAGATGATAGTCCTAACCTTTTAGAAAATGAGAGGATGTGATTTCCTTCATGATCCCTGAACAGTCCACCTATTGAAGCATGGCCATTAGCAGAGGATACTGCTCCATTTGTATTAATGAATGTCCAACCCGATGGAGGAGGCTGTCAGCGGACAGGTTCATGTAGATGTGAGGAGGCATTCAGGTTACTCACGGTCGGGCTGGTGTAGAGCTTCGCGTAATGTGTACTTATATGGGGAAGCGAACAAATGTCCATTGTTTCGTCTCGGAAAACATAAGCAATGCGCCTCTTCCGGCTTTGCCAAAGGAATGAAGCAAACAATTGACACTAGGGGTTAGCGTTCGATCGAGTCGAGTCAAAAAATTTTGAGTTATTCGAGTTGACGAGTCTAATTTTATCATTCGAACTTTCATTCGAAAATTTTTCAAGTCGAATCGAGTTGAAGAAATTCGAGTCGAGTTATTCGAGTTTTTATTCGAACTTAGTTGTAATTATTTATAATGTTAGTACGAATTAATTCTAATTTTAAAAGAATTTATCTAACCATATAAGATATATATATATTCATATTATTTTTCATATGTATAAATAAGAATTATAAAGTTATTTAATAAATTAAATATCATCTAAAATTATATAATATATATTTTAGCTCAATCGATAAATTTTATAGTACGGTTTGATTCCAATTTAAATCACTTTCTCTAATCATATAAGATATACATATATATATATATATATATATATATATTTCTTCATATTTTTTCATATGTTGCAATATTTCTTCATATTTTTATATATCTGTATATATATAATAAAAAATTAAGAGACTCGTCTCGAACTTAAAAATAAATCCATTAATTACTAAAAATTTCGAGTTATTCAAGTTTCTATTTTACAACTCAAACTTTATTTGAAATTTTTTCGAGTCGAGTCGAGTTTATAAAATTTCGAGTCTAGTTATTCGATTTTTTCGAGTCGAGTTTTGCTCACCCTTAATTCGCACCAAGGGCCATTTGTAATTAGAACAAATACGGTTAGATGATATTCCACGGAGAATTCAGTCACTAAGGGACAGATGAAGAAGTCGTTTTGAACGTGTTCTTGAGGGAAAAAAAGCCATAAGTTGCGGATTGAAAGGCAGTCCCGAAGAATGTGCAACAAAGTAATCTGTCCTGAGCACCACAATTAGAACAGGTAGAATCAGTAATCTGTCCTGCAAGGCAAGCTAAATGAAGCCCCGGACTCTCTCCAGAACAGCTAGCTTCCAAACAGGACGTCAACAAGGATTACGGCATGCCAAATGGTCTTTAAAGAGCTGAACTTTTAACAGATAAATCACGATGAGGAACTCCACGCCAATAGCAGACATCAGGTCCAAGACAAGCATTCCGTGAAAAAGTGCTTTGGATGTGACAAAGCGACCGAATCTACAGAGCTCTGAATAATCCTTTTAATTTGCTTGTCCAGTCAACTTGAAACATTTCGATTCTTGGTTAGGAGAAACTTAGCATTTTTATTTGAACTTCTCCGGCATATCAAAATCTGGATTTTAACCGACCATACCAGCTCCAGGTTGAAACATGGATATAAAATTTAATTCCCACACATGAATTAATAAAATACCAATTCGTCCCAAACCGTCCATGGCTGAACTCGAGTCGAATCCTATTTTGAAACTCATTGTCTAGTACAGTCTGTAAACCGAAATGTGTTTGGATCATATGATTTGATGATTGATCCTTTTAATTAATACTCGAGGAGGCAAGGGAGACCCGAGGAGAAAGGGTGTGATGAGTTTATCCCAGAACAATTCCGACAACGGCAGCACTTCGATTTTACGAATGAAAAATCTATTATAGGAGAGAGTAAAGATTGATATATAACATATATAAAAAATACCATAAAATGTATCGAAAAATTATAGAAATAAAATATATTAAATAAAAAGAAGCTAGTTTACATATATAAAAAAAATGTTGCAATCCAACTCCAAAGGCATTGGATGAATTAAATTGTTTTTCGTATTAAAATTAAGACTAAATTAATTATGTGTAAATATAAAAGACTAAATATATAATTATATAAATTATTTTTAGTTTGATAGTCAAAATAAGAGTGAATTGATAGTTTAATGACTATTTAGGTAATTTATCATTTTTTAATGTGCCAAGTCAGCTAGGCGTCAATTGTCTAACAACAAAGTGACCAAATGTTTAAAAAACGAAAACGTAAATGACCAAAAGTGAACAAAACTGAAACGAAAGTGATCATTACGGTAGTTTACCTTTATAATTAAGTTATTGAACAGATAAAGAATTGATTATGTCAGTACAGTAGGAAAGACAACGAGCAACAACTGTTTTATACACAAGCCTCCACTGGACTGCTAATTTCCACCTATCTATCAACATTTTAGTCCTCACTAATGCAGTGGACGGCTCCTGATCTCTTCCCACAACACATGCTGCTTTCAAAATATTATCATTGCCATACTCACCTCCAAATGCTGCACTCGCTTCCTTCACCCACTCCCACGGGTTCTCATACTCCTCCATTTTGTCTATCAAATGAACCAACGACTTGTCTTCGTCGATTGCTGTCGGCATTTCCTTCAATATAGCATCACATTTCTTAGCTATCCATTTCATCACACATATTTCATTGCCCTTCGAGATCTGACAACCCGAATAAGCTAGGTGTCCAATAGATTTCCGCTGATACGGTGGAGTTGCCCACAAGCGCAAAGCACACATCAAAGCGAAAGATGGCCTCCCATTTTGATGGATGTATAGCGACTCTTTCGGCCAACAACTTAAGCTATGCATGTCAAGCTCCAGTGGAATAAACACCTTCTCATTTGGATTATCCTCTAGAAGAAATCCATAGTGTTCAAGGAGCTCCAAATTTGTGTATGTTCCATAACTCAAGAGAACCTACATAAAAGATGATTATCATTGCAAGTACACGACTACACAGTCAACCAACATAGCAAGCACCGTTCAAAGGGTGCATAAAATGAAGAAAAGAATGGAACTCAGGCAATTGTTGGTGTTATTTTCCATGTTTCAAAAAGGCAAGTGGTTTTGACATCTAGCAACCTTATATTCTCAAGTTACGGCTTACGGGATACTTGCACCATAATAAATAATTATGAAACAATTTTACTTTGACAGTACTGCATTGTTGAAGCAAGACATTGCACTAATGGGCTTCAATTGTCTTGAATGCTAAACTAGGCACCTAAAAGACATAACAAAACCCAGAAAACCAACAAATTCTCCCTAGACAAGGATTGCAAAATCCCAACGAATCCAATAAGTCATGCTATTAATGGGAGATATTTTGGGTGAAAAAAAGGTGGTGAGCTTTATATATATATATATATATATATATATATATGAGATAGGATCCTCTTACACTATGTAAAACTTGAAAGTTTTACACTTTTTTGGACCGTTGGAAGAAAGTAAATGGATGGATAAGATTAACAGTACTAAATGTGAAGATTATTACTTTGGAAAACAAAAGATAAGGAAATAATCTTAGCCATTTATTACCATCATCCAACGGTCCAAAAAAAGGTGTAAAAGTAATTGAGTTTTACACAATATAAGTGGATCCTAACTCCATATATATATATATATATATATATATATATATCATGCTAGACTGGGTAAATCATTGGAGTTGAGGCCTAAATTAAAACAAAGAATAAGAAGATTATCCATGGTGAACGACTTTCATTTGCAGCCCATTAGACAACTAATTAAACAAATTAGGGTATGCATAATTAAAAAAAATGAGGCAGATATCTACCAGGAAAGATTCTTCTCAATTTAAAGTACCTAAAGATTTCCAAAGACTGACATTGTACTTGGTGTGAGATTCAACCACAAAACATGGTTTCATTTTAAACTCTAAAAATGATTTAATTCAATAGAAAAGTACATTTTCAACAACAATGGCAGCACAGAAAGGTGAGCTGGTTAGCTTAGACTGCGGCGAGTGTAAAAATAATGGTCCACAAGAAATATCAGAATTTTTCAAATAAATAAGAGAGTTGCTTTAGGAAAATTATAATTAATGTGAATTGCATCCTACCAGGGAAGATAAGGATCAAGGACTACAGATAAAAGCATTTTTTACCAATTGGGACATGATAGGGGCACTTTTAGCAAGCAACATATGATTTGCGGACAAAACAAACTTTCTTTCTCATATCAGTGTATGCTAATTCTACCTGTCTCATTTTGTTAGGCATCAGAACCATGACTTACTGGGAAAAAAATGACTCAGAATTTCATGCAAGATTATGACTACAGGCAACGGCAAAAAAAAGGAAAAGAAAAGATGAAACTAAATGTGAACAATAATGCAATTAATTGAACAAAATATATTCTAATTGCTCTTAGTAAAATTAAAGAATTCCGTATACCTGCTCCCCCACATAATAGTTTTTTTTAGCATAGAAGCAATAAGCAGCTGCATCTTCCTCGTATCCACCATCTGTTAATCTCTGCGAATGATGCATATCTAAGTTATCTTTTGCATATTCATTTTTCCAGTTATCTACATCTTCAAAGCTGTCCGATTCTTCAGTTGGTGCAGCATAATTAAACAAGTCTCCCACGGGACACAAGCATCCAGCTTCATCCCAAGGTACATGTAACGTCCTAGAGGAGATCTTCAACATGAAAAGATGTAAAAGGTTTTTATGAATCAAGTATATCAAGATATAAGAAAGAAACAAAGCATAGAGAATGCAAGATTATAAGAAGTATACAACACAAGTTGCATGTACATTCAGACATTTATGCGTATACATGAGTGTGTTGTGTATGACAGTTTAAGCTGAAGTTGTCCAACACATATAAAACCAAAAACAAACAAAAACGAATCATAAACACAGTCAACTAACAGTTCCAGTAGCCCAAATCCAAGCCCTGAAAGAGAGGAGTGGAGGCTTAAGCTTAAGTTCCTTCATGAGGGTGGAAGCCTGTTTCCACTCATATTTAGTTTTTGTGTTAGCTTTCTGAGCAGCCCATATGGCATAATCCACCTAAGAACAAAATAGCTACCAATGTTAGAAAGAAAATCATGAAATACAAGTGAAGTAAAAGTGGGAATGCAAAAGCAAAAGAGGTAAAATCAGAGACAGAACTTGCAAGGCTTGCTTTTCGTGTTCACCGAAAGCGGCGAGTATGGAATAACTACGAGGCAAGTGCAGAAAGTAAGGGTGCCATGGTGAAGCCTTTCCTTTATTGATTTCATATAACAAACAAACAGTGAATACCTGCCTTTGCAAATGAAATGAGCAAATTGGTTTAGTCTAATCTATGGGTTTGATTGAAATGCAGAATAAAACACGCAGCAAGAACTGAAACTCGAAATCAAAATCAAACCTGGGTAGGAGAGAGAGAAGGGTGGGGTTTGAGTGCAAGAGACAAAGTTTCATCTCTGGAAAGAAGAGAGTGGGTGGTGATTAGGGCAGATTTTGGGACTTTAAGAAGCAAATCACCCTTGGTGATAGGACGGAGAGCAGCCACACCTCTTCCTCCGGCGCTGGGGAAGGAAGAGACCCCCAGAGAATGACCCAGCCCCAGGCTAGAATACGACTCTGAAACCTCAACTCCATGTTCTGCCGCCCATTTTAGCAACCTTTTCAAACCTCCATCCTCTGCCGCCCATTTTAGCAACCTTTTCAAACCTCCATCCTCTGCCTCCGACAAGGGATTCATCTTCCCATTCCCGACAACCATGAATTGGATTGGATTTAACTAGCCCCGCCCTAGACCGAGGATCCGCCTACGCCTGACAGGTAATAAGTCACTAAACTATATATTTTTTTAAATAAGTATTTAAATTATATTTTGAGCCAAAGTTTAACATTTTATTTCGTAATTTATTTAAAAAAAATTATCAATGACCGTTAAAAAAATTTATCATTCAATCAAAATAAAAAATAAACTATTTTTATATTTTAATTTTTAAAAAATCTAAGAAGTTTTAATTTATTTTAATTAAACCCCTAAATCATATCTCACTCACGTCTCGCATCCTCACAAGTCGATATTTTACCGTTTACCACTCAAAGTATCGCCTATCTCACTGTTCGACATCCATCGGTGGGAACCAACCAACCCCTTTTTTTCATTGTTGGGTGTTTATGACGGTACAATCGGCGATTTATTAGTCAGTTTTTGACGACGAAATATGAGACTTTCAGTAGTGGGGTCCGATGAAGATAAGGGTGATCGGTGGTGGTTGAAGTGGAGGAATTTAAAGATTTAGGCTTAGGGTTTAAATTTTTTTAAAAAAATAAAAAAGATTGTTGGTTAATTAATATTATTTTATTTTTCTAACTTTTGGGTTTTAATTTAAAAAAATTATCAATTATGTCACGCGTTTAAATTTCATTGGATAACGGAAAAAAATAACATATGTCATGGAAAAACTTTAAATAGATCACGAAATGAAACGTTGGGCACCTATTTGGCTCAAAATATAGTTCATGCACCTATCTAAGAAAATGTATAGTTTAAGCACTTATTTGACTATTAAACCTCTATGTAACAACCGAAAATTTAATATTTAATGTGATCGGTGGTATCTATTCCTTTTTTAACCTTTTAAGGGGACATATACATTTTGTAATTAAAGTGTTCAAATTCAAATCATCAAAAAATTATAATATTTGAGTAAGTACATTTAGTTGGTTGATTAAATTGTTTATTTATATATTTTTAAATTGCTTTAGGTCATGAGTTTTATACTCATTAAATTTAAAATTAAAATTTATCAAAAAAATTACAATATTTTTTTACTAAAACCACTAAAAAAATTCTAGAACCTCACTCTTATACATTCAAAGTGAACTCACTTTCAATATTGACTTTGCCGACTGAATGTGGAAAACTAAACACATAAAAATCAATAAAATGAGATAAACGAATAGTTTTAGTAAAAAGAAATAATGATATTCATTTTAAGAAATTTAAATTTGATTAAAAATATTTATTTTTATACGTCTTATTAAATAGTAAAAAATATAAATAAACATTATCTTATAATTATTTTAACTATTTTTTCATAACCACCTTAAAATATTCAAGAAAAAAACCCCAACAAAATGCACTCTGATAGTTCCTTACGATGAATAGAAATGTACTAATTCAATTCAATAATTTACCTAGAAATATTTAAATAATCTTCAAGACCAGCTTTTGTAGCTCTGAATTCTGATTGTCCATTCTAACTGATAATCCAATGGTTATCTCCAACGTGTAGCTCAGTTAGAACTATCATACACAAACGAGAGCTCTTCAAAATGTCACTTAACTTTGTCCTTGCTTTTGTTTTGGTCACTTAAATTTAAAAAATTCAATTTCATCACTTTACTTTCAAGTTTCGCTCGTTTTAGTCACTCATTCATTAAGTCTTTAACGTTGTTTATATTTTTTTGATACATTCATGCAAAAAAAAATCTTTTGAAACTTTTCTCTCAAACCCAAAATTTTGGACTTCTTTTGACTCAACAATGCTAGAGTATTTGTTTTCCAAATCCGAATGGTGGAGAGGTTGAAAAGGAGGTGAAAGACAATATATCTCAATTATATGCTAATTAAACGATGGAAATTGCATACTGGACCAAGAAAAGGTTGAAGCTTTGACTTGAGTTTTGTCGATTTATAGGAAAACCAAACTAAGAAGAATAAAGGGGAGAAAGGAGAAGATTTTGGTACGGTTACGTCACAAACGATTGTCAATAATGGTCGAACGGTGGTGGAGAAGGATTATGACCACGGGGAAGAAGATTAATATTTTAGGAAAATATAAAAAAGCCTCAAGACACAATATTTAAGTGTAGGTGTTATGTTAGCTTGATCGATCAACCGAAATATGCCAAGAGGGGGTGAATTGGCTAATAAAAAAATTGTGGAAGCAACCGAAAATTATAGACAATTCACTCAACTGTTAGAAACTTAATGGGTAAGTGACCAAAATGAGCAAAATTTAAAAGTTTAGTAATTAAATTGGACATTTTTAAAGTTAAATGACTGAAATAGAAACACATACAAAATTAAATGACAAAAAGTAATTTAGCCTAAAGTATAAGAATAATTACAAGTCAGAAACTATCCATAAATGTAACTGATACTGATGGTATTGGCTATTTGTTGTTTGTCAGGTTGAAACAAGGAAAATAACCATCAGAATAACGAGATCCGTTAATTGACTTGAGTGGCTAAAAATGTTCATATTGCTCTAATTTATATGAGTTTGAATTGAAATATTTATTTTGGAAATATAATCTCTTTACTTAATAAAAAAAAATTAGAATAACAACTATGTGCATTAACAATATCAATAAATTTTAAAAAATAAAACCAAAACCATCATAAAGAATTCAAACACTAATTTATTTAAATCCAAGTCTTTCATATTGAAGACACAACAGATCAGATATCTCTAAAGAGTGGAACAAAATTGATTATGAAACAAACATATCATGGGCAAGGTAGAACTGTGGGATCCAATGGTGTAGACATATCTCTTTGGCACATGTTGGGCTCAATGCTTAGAACACCTTCTCCCTATATATCAACCAATGTTTTATATGTTATGTTCACAAATAAATAACAAAATGAAAATATATAAAGGTTTAATATTTAACACACGGCGGAGAAAATTAATTTCACAAGCGATGTTCAAATAATGTTAGGTGTTTCATTTTTTATTTTTCTAAATATGGAAAAAATTGATGCATTGACGGTGGAAAGCTTTTTCATAAGCATGTATATTTTAGGGTTTAATTTAGTGTTTAGAGTTTAGGGGTTTAGATATTTGGATTTAAGGATTTAGGGTTGTGGATATAGATTTTAGATTTTAAAGTTTAAATAGACTCGTATAAAAAATTTACATTGGCATGCATCAAAATAGTATTTCTCTAAATATACTTTTTTAATAGTCTAAAGCTGATTACAAGGTAGTATATGTTCATACATATTCTTAACTTGTTGACAAAGCACACACCTTGTAGACAGAGTGATTGAACCGAGTCTTCTAGGATGAACACCATCCGCTTTTTCACTAGGGCCACTTGTTGAGTTCACTTAAAAATATACTTGACACCATCTAAGCACCACTTGTGGAACATATTGTTCTCCACCGGTGTGTATCAAATAATAATTTATATAAATAATGAGTTTAACGCACATACAATGTAATTTTTTTACACAAGCATGTTTATTTAAAGTTTATGATATAAAATTTAAGTCTTTAACTCTAAATCTTAAAATATTAACTCTTAACCCCTAAACTATAAATGATACATTATAATTAAACCCTGAATTAAAAAACCCTAATTAAACCCGTTTTTTAAAATATAAATTTTTCGTCATCAATGCATAAAATATTTTTCTTATAATGACAATGTATCAAATAATGACCTTGATATAAATTAATAAAAAGAAAGAAAGAAAAATGTACCTTTGCAAGATTTCTAAAGTATGTGGTGTTGTAGTTTCCAGTAGGGAAAAGAATCTCTATAAGATCAGCTAATACCAATTGGGGTTGAGAGACAGCACCATCAAACCAATCTTTAATTCATTTTTATTTACATGTAAACACGAAAAAAATGAGTAAAATTACTACTATTATAAAAATAAATAAGATAAAAATATATATATTTATAAATAAAAATATTACCAAGGGCAGTTGAATTTTGGATTCTCTTATCATATCTCCATAAGCTTTGGTTCGTAACAAATCCAAAACAAGAATGATCCTCAATGTTTATGTTTTGAAGGAATGTTGCCTCATTGTATCCAACCGCATCCGGACTGTATGTTTCATCTATTACAACATCCACGGTCTGAAATAAAATATTATCAATTAATAAAAGTTGTTAACGACGATGACAACAGTAATAAATAATTGAACTCATCGAATGGTCTCATTAAAAAAAGAGATATTGTTATCCCTAAGAGATTCATGTTTGAGCAGTTTTTGTACATGATGTGTGAGCTCATTAACAAAAGATTAAGATTAACAAACAGATACTACCATATAATTACACCAGAATGTTAAAATAATAAATAACTTACACATAGGATAGCATGCAAGTCTTCAATATCATCAGGATTGGAGATGTTATATGTAATCTTGTTAATGGAGGCGTCTACATTCTCTCCTCCTGCATCTTCTACATACTGTTTTAACCTTAAATTAAAATTAAATATTACTTTACAATATAATTCACATAATTAATCGAATAAGTTATTGAATACCTTTAACTTATATAATTCCTTTGTGAAAGACCACATGCCCTGCATTCATGCATGCAAATTGCAAAATGTTAGTTAATTTAAGTATGCAAATTATAAATCATGTATGCATGCATGTATGTATGTATAAATGTATGATCGATTGATTGATTGCATGGCTCATGGTAATGTTGGCTAGTCTCTACCTACATTCTGGTATTCCATCCATGCCACTATTGGTTTGAATGATGTTTCCTTGGCCTCTGCAACTTTGGTTAGGCATAAATAATTGTCTTTTACCTGTAAATAATTAAAATTACCAAGAGTCAAACTAAAATTTCTTTTCATTTATTTGTAATCTCAAAAACAGTACCATGTATATTATTTATTAAGTCTCTCATTTGAATTAGTATCACGAGTTAACTCGACATCAATTCAACTAAAAAATAATCAAATTAGTCTCAATTATTAAAGATAAAACATATTATTTCAAGAATATTATTATCTTTTCACATTTATATAAAATATTTATTAACAAAGTGATAAATTGAAGAGATCAAATTAACAGTATTATTTTAAAAAAATTTGAAAGAAAACACTAACCGTCTTGTAGACTTGATTTGCTCTATTTTCCAAATTTGCAAAAGCCCCCAAGAACTTGATCCATTCTGCTCTCTATCATCATAAAACAAATACAGAGGATCATATATATGCATGTGTACGTGTGCTTGGGATGGATCCAAGGGTGTTAAAGCAGTCATATTCCTAGAAATTTTGAATTCTTGTTCGTACTTCTAGAATTTTTAAATTTTGAATATAATTTTATTAAGTATAAAAATTCGCATCCCTAACGTAAAATCATGTGTCAGTCGCTGTGTGTGCCTACTTTAAAAAGAAATAGAATTACTTGTAAAGGAGTGTTTTCACCGGTGGCGGCAAAGTTAGCAAAATTGCAAGCTTGGAATTGATCGACATTAGAAACAAAATGTGCTGCGAATGGAGTCAGCTGTTGAGGCTCAGTGCCGTTGATCATACTTATTTTCCCTTCTCCAACCCATTTCAACACGCACTCTGAGGCCACGGAGTTGGATGTCATCCCCTTCATGCTTCCCACTAATCCCAAAAGCTGCATTCATAACATTCATTCTTTATTTAAATTGATGTTACAAATTAACTGATATTCGAGAATTTATATGAATGATTCAAATAAAACTATGGTAAAATGTAAAACTAATATGAATCCAACAAGTGGTCTCAGTGGAAAAGCAGATGATGTTCATCCTAAGAGATCTGGGTTCAAATCGTTTTATCTACAAGTGTGTGCGCCTTGTCAAAGGGTTAAGAATATGTATGAACAAATACTACATTATAATCACCTTAAAACTGATATATATATATATATATACTACACATTATACATTGTGATGAAGAAAGAAAATACTTTTGGGAACAAAATAGAATTTAAATTTTTAAAGGGTCAAACCTTAAAATTAGCATTTTAAGAGGTCCAAATTGTAAATTTACTTTTATATTGATTATAGTTTTTTAAAAGACTAAACCATTAATTTTCTATTTTAAGCACTCTCTGCCCAGAGTGATCCCCGATTATGTTTTGCATATAATAGTTTCTTATATATAACCACCGATATTCGATCTATTGATCGACTAATTTAGATCGAATTTTGCATAGGCTCATTATAGGAGCAACACTTCCAACACAGTTTATTCATTCACAACGTCAAGATTCGAACTTTGACCTTGGTTAATGAACCTAGCACATCTTTTGGTTAGACAAACTGATTGTTGGTGTAACAGTTTTCTTTTAACATTCAGTAAATAATGTTTATACTACTCAAACCCCTCCCACTCATAAAATTAGAGATATTGAGCACTTAAGATGCTCAATCTCATATCCTATTATATATTGTACCTACAATAATGTCAATCAAGTTATACTCAATCGGCATATCACATGTAATAATTAAATGATAAATATTTTTTTCCAATATTTTGATTTATGATTATTATTTTTAAAAAAGTTAAATTAATTAACATAATTGGAGTAAAAAGTATATTTACGATTAACTATTTTAAAACATAATTAGGTTCGTCGTTAACTAACAATGAAAAGAACAGAATTTGCAGTGAAAATTCACAAATTATATTTCTATACAATGACACTTGAATATAAGATTTAATTTAATTTTTTGAAATTCTTAACATTACCATTAAATGAACGATTTTCATAGTTAAATCAATATTTGCATAATGAAAATAGAATCAAACCGCATATGTCAACCATTTATAACAAATCTTACCTCGAAAAATGAAACTGAGAGCCGAGAATATAAGACACAAGACAAGAAATTTGTTAGAAATAAATATTGGTAATAATATTAATAATGATAAGTTTATTCATATCATGAAATAATTGGTGAAAATGAAAGAATACAATCTACAACAATTTATAACATTACTACTTAAGATAAACAATTTATATACATAAATATTAACCATTAAAATAAATACTCATTTACCTTTCTAGTTACCACAACCATCCATTTTTATTTGAGATCTATTCATTATTATTTGAATGAATTCAAAATATATAGTCTAAATTAAATATTATTGAATTAATTTTAGGATTATAGTCAATTTTCAAATAAATAGATGGATAATTATTTTTTATAAGAACATAAGGTTTTAGGATGTTGTCATGAAAAAAAGGAACGATGATCACTTTAATAGAGTGTGCGTGAGTTTTATTAAGGGCTAAAAAAACAGATATGGAGACCATATTAAAAATATTAAAAAGGGAAACTAATTGGAGAGAGTTTGATTTCCATATTTAGGGTGCTAAAGTAAAAATGCAATTATACATTTGGTAAGAGTGCTACCTATTTCTTGTGTTTTAGTACATGAGTTAACACTAAACCAATTTTACTCAAAAATTATTGAAATTTTTTGTTTAAACATCTAATTTAAAAATAAAAAAAAATTACCTCAAATTTTTAATCTAAGTTCCACCACCGTAAATAACTCTTTTAATTATTGAACAAAATCAGAAGACGGTGAGTAAAATACCTGGAAAAGTGTTGGTGGTATCGGCTGAAAAATTAGAGAGCGGGATGACAAAAGATTTAATCCTCGGTGTGCAATATCTTGTCCTGTCGGCCATCCTCGTATCACTCTGTATATTAAAACTTCAGTCATTTGGTCAACCAATTAACATCAGGAATTTAAATATCGATCCGCTACCGTAATAGTGGTCATTATATAATGATAGTGATATTCTTTAAAATCGTTATTGCAAAAAATAGATGTATGTAATAACGATAATGACATCAGTTATGGACTTATATCCACAACGACGATAAAACATCAAGACCGAGAATGTAACCGTAACTGCGATTTAAATCTTTGATAATAAAATGACAATGAGAAACAAAGAGACAGCAGAGGTACCTGGATGAGAAGATAACTCTTGCCATCAACGCCATTCTTAATGACCTTGAAAGTCTGACCATAGTAGATATGGTAGTTCTGAGCATCTTCTACTTTGGAGATGTTGCCTTGCACTTTGACGTTGGCCGCCCCAATGTTCTTCCAACTCAACAGCCACACCACCGTTATCAGCCCTTGGATCCAATAACCAGAATCAGCAGACATTATGAAGAAGAAGAAGCTTTTTGAAAATGGAGGAGTTGGTGTTTGGATTGTAGGGTGGAGAGGGAAATGAAATGAATGTAAAGGGAACCCGTGAACTTTTGCTCAACCTTTTTTTTTTATTTCTTTTCCCTCAGCTTCTTTTACCTTTTTAGATGATGAACAAGCCAAACCCGTGAAGTCACGTGTGTTTTGTCTTTTTGCCAATCTTATGTTTCACATCTTCTGTTTTGTTGCGACTTCTTCTTACCCACATTTCCAAACTTTCCTAATATTCTCCCTTCCTTTCCCATAAACATATCCCACTCCCTCCTGTGCCCTGCACTATCACTAACACTAGCACTCATCAACTTTTCCTTAAAAAAAACATTTTCTGGTTGATAGTAGTTTAAAATGTTAGTAATAATTTATTTCCGATGCCTATTAGGTCAAGTGGAAGAAATTTAATATCTTTTAAGGAAGATTTTGAGTTAGAGTTTAACGGAGGGTAAAAACTACTCTTGGAGTTTAGCGCAGGCCAACTCTGGATATCCTTATAGACTTAAAATCCAATATAGTTATCGAAAGGTCAATCATAAAAAAAATGTTACTAACTAATTTATTAAAAGAATGAAAATACAAACAAACTTCGATTAGGGTTTACGGCGCGACTTTTATAGAGCACAACCTTTTTTTTCAAATTTGTTTGGCCGGCAACGGTATCGATTTTAATGTTGGTTGTCGACCGTCGATTCTCTTTATTATTTATTATTTTTAATGTTTAATAAGAATAATTCTGTCTTTGTGGCACGTTTTTTTTCTTCTTCCTCGATCGTTTGGCCGTTATTTTTATTTTATATTTTCTCTGAGTATGATTTGACGACGCCACGACTAATTAAGATGGCGCTTATTTATAGTCCTATTGATCTTTCTTGCTCTGGACCCTAGGATTGAATTTGGATACGCGATTTGCGTTTGTGGATAGTTTCTCACGACGCTCGGCTCTGATTTGCGGTACTATGTGGTCTTCCAATAACTTAATCCCTTTTGTGGTTCGTTTGCCGATACAGTTAGATTTGTTTGTATATAGTTTTCGTTTGAGTATTTTGGTTGGGTTTTTAACCTTTTTTTCATGTATGGTCATTGTGTGATCTAAACTGACTAGTTTTTTGTGTCGATGTTATAGGAAAATATTTAAATTATGTATTTAGTTTACGATGATAGTTGTAAACGCTTATTGTAACTTTAGATATTTTCTCTTTTTAATAAAACTAGCTGTTTTTATTAAAAAAAGATTGAAAATACAAGTTCAAGGACCGAATTAAGAAAGTTGGCAAGTTCTGGGGTGCTGTGAACAAAAAGTTTAAGACACCAAGTTATTTTGAAGGGTAAAACAAATTTTTAATAAGCACTAGAGTGAAGGTCCCGTTAACACGGGATTGGGAAATTCAGAATTGGGAAGCCTTTATCCAGGCTCTCAATAATTGTCAATTTGGTCGCTTTAATTTTGATCTCTTAAGATGCTCTATGCTGCTGACGGTCTCTATAATGTCAAAGAGTTTTGCAACTTGATTCATAAGGGGTCTTCTCATCCTAATGAGATCTGGTATTACATATGGCCGGATGTGCTTCTCCGGAAGTTGAATTCTCCATGCGGAGGATTATGTTGGGAAGCAGAGATTTAAATTGTGGTTGAGGTCATGTTTTGATTGTGTTGCGTTTATTGCAGTTACAGATAAAACGGATACTATTATAGTCGCTGTAGGAATCGCGATCGTGAATTTTTCGAAAAACACATACTATTGTGAACATAACAATTATGGGTATATCCGTTTCAGACGCTGCTGTAATTGTAGACCACTATTTAAATTACTGTCGGAAAGTCTTTTACGAAGACTGAATTATCTTTAAGCTGCATTTTCTATTTTGAAAAAGAAGAGACTGTCAATCATCTATTTTGCTCTTGCCCTATCTCGTTTGGCAAAAATAGTGTTACCTCAGGGGACTTCATTTGATTATCTGGGCATTATTTCTTAGATGGTGGATTCAGGCTTCCCATAAGCAACAAGTGAATCTCAATTGGTTAATGGCTTTCTGGGCTATCATTTGGACTATTTGGCCGCATCAAAATGATATATATTATCGTCAGAGATAAAGTATGTGACTTGAACAATTGTTTAACCTTGTGGTGTTGAGATTTGCTTGGTGGTTTCGAGCTAAATGGCCTGATAGTCCAAATGATAGCAGAGAAAGCCATTTAGCTCGGACAATTGTCTATATGGTACTGCTGAAAATACTGAAGGACGTGTTTCAAATAATATTAGTAGGTCTAAGAGTTGTTGGTTATCGCCGCCAGCCGGAGGTTTTGGTAATGGTGGTATCGGAGATGTTCTTCGAAATAATGATGGTAAGTCTCTCATCTCTTGATGTTGCCTCTGCTGAAACCATGACTATTCTTGAAGCTTGCAAAATTTTTTGTGCCTCTAAATGTGCTGCTAATTTTATTCTTAATCTAGAATCCGACTGTGCTAATACTCTTAGTTGATGTAAACAGTGACGGACACAGGACATATTGTTAGAGAAAAAACTTATAAAATTTTAAAGAGTGAAAATAAATTTTTAATAGAAAGTGTATAAAATTTTTTTAAATCATGTACGTTTTTTAAATTTTCAGGGGGCGACTGCCCAATCTAACTCCCCAATCCATTCCTAGGTGTACAGTTCTTTGTCTAGATCATTCTTTCATTAAACTGGACATATTTTCGTGTTTTAATAATTTACCTGACCTATTTGTCAAAAAAATAAAAGTTTATCTGATCTTCGTTTAGATTCAGGTAAATTGTACAACAGTTCACTTAGTTATAAGTTTAGTAATAAACAAGTTATTTTTCAATTAAAATTTTATGAAAAATAGGTCAAATAAAAGCAGCAATTTAGTTACTCAATTATAAATATGTGACAAACATGTCACTCTATGGTTTAAAAACATGGTATGGTAAAATAGCAATTTTAATCCCCAAAACTCATACATTCTATCAATTGGCTCCTAATAAAAAAATACTTCAATAAATTTAATCTTTCATATTTAAAAATTTTGACATTGCACCCTCCTGATACACCATTTGACCGCTTGTCGCACTCCATACTACAGTTCCTCAGCTCGACAATCGACATATGTGATAGCTCGACAAACACAATCACTTCACTACTGGACAACTGACAAACTAATAGAACATACTCGTTATGATCTTAATGTCGCCTACTAGTAGACATAGTTACTTCACCTTTTAAATTTTTAAATATGAATGGTTAAATTTATTGAACTATTTTAAATTATGACCAAATTAATAGAATGAGTATGTTTTGAGGACTAAAAAATATGACATTTATATATGTTATTAAAAATAATATATTAGCAAGGTTGGGTGCATTCAGGGACGGATGCATGATTTTATGTTAGGTGATGAACATATGAAATTTTAAGAGAAAAAAATAATTTTTCAATAGAAATTATATAAAAAAATTTAAATTATGTACAAATTTTAAATTTTTAAGGGGAGACCACTCTCTGACCCCCTCAATCCATCCCTGGGGGCATTGGTACGATATATTATATTTCTAAGAAACAAATCCATACTTAAACATTAAAGATTATGAACTACAAAATGGATTTAGATAAATTTTTTTAATATTGATTATAACGATAACTTATTACATTCTCAACTCAAATGCCCAATACAAATTAAGCACGTCTTTAGAAAGTCAGAGATGTGATATGCTTTGACCAACAGTTATTATCTGTGAGTCCTATCAAATAGACAATAATTGAAGAGCCCCAATCATACTTGCAATTTTACAATCTATATTATTCTAAAAATTAAAAAAATATAACTTAGTACTTTCAATTTGTACCATTAAATGTGAAAAAAATATAATTAAACTATGTGAGATAAATATGTCTAAAATTTTAAAATTTCTTATAATTCTCGTACGATTACCAAATAATAATATGAAAATCATTTAAAATAAAGAATAAAATTCTTGGTAAATAAAGAAAGTTTATTAAATTAGAATATAGTGTTTATCGAGCGAGTCGATCGTGAGTTAAGTACATGGGGCGAATGTATGTAGGTACCTGGTGGGTCACGTGACCCACTATTATTTTTGGGGTAAACTACAATGGAGGTCACTCAATTATGTGTTATTACATTTGGGTCATTCAATTTTTAAAAGTTACATTTGAGTCACTCAAATATGAGTAAGGTTACATTTTGGTCACTCAATTATGGGTAAGGTTATTACACTTATCTCTTTAAACGTTCTATTTGACAAGAAAAAATGGTTGATCCTGAATTTCTCTACTCATCTTTTTATCAATTCAACTTTCTTTTCACTTTTATCAATTGGGGATTGTTATTACTTTTTTAATTCTTTATTCAAGTAGAGAGATTTCTTTAACAAAATGCATTTTTTTATGCTTATCTAGTCTATTGTAGTCAAATTGATTATTTGGAGGGATTCGAAGCCTTAAACATCTAAATAAGGTAAATAGGTGAACCACAAAATTTAAATTTCTGGATCCGCTCTTGGTTAAGTAGTGTTCGACTCGTGCTCGTTTAAAAACCTTGTTACTCGACTCAACTCGTTACTGGTAAGCTCGATAAAATCTTGCTCGACTTGTGCTCGTTAAAAAATCTCGTTGCTCGACTCAACTCATTGCTCGTTAAGCTCGCCAAATTTTTAGCTTGTTTTTTTTTCTTCTAAATATAGGTAAAATCTAGTTATACTATTAGAGCTTAATGTAAACATATAAATTCGAAAAAACCATGAGGTCTGAGGAGATAAATAAATGAACCTGTCATGACTGAGTTAGAGATTAAGTCAATATTCGAGTGTGAGACTCTTTTTAATTTCTCAATAATCTTCGATGAACAACAAATGAGAGAATGCGTTAGGAATTTTGGGGTTTTAACTTTCAATCATATTTTTTTATATGAGAAGTGGAAACTGAAGATTTTTGCTTTTCTACTTTTATACATATAGTAATAATAATAAAAATAAAAGATTTTAATAAAAAAATTATATCGGAAGTGGAAACGAGAGATTTTCTCTTTTCTACTTTTATACATAAAGTAATAATAAAGGAATAATAAAAGACTTAATAAAAAAGAAAAGACTTATTATTATAATTTAATTTTTTATTAATGCAAATTAACTTTTTTAATTCTCGAGAAATACAATATGTTTTGGAAATTTGAAATCAAAATTTTATGGGTAGATTACCTAGCAATTCACTGACATTTTTTGGAGTTTTCAACTATTATTAAACTTCTTATAATATAATTTTTTAGGTAGCTACAAAAAAATCATAAAAAAATTATAAAATGAGTTGCTCATAAAGTTATCGAGTCGAGTTGGACCTTGCTTAACTCAATTTACCAAGATCTAGAGTTCAGCTTAATTTTAAATCGAGTCAAACTCGAATTATTTGCGAACTGTTCAACTCAATAACCACCCGGCTCGTTACATTGACAAGACGGAAGGCTGGTTAGTAATAAATTGTTAAACCGTTTAATAAGCGCACGTAGACTTCCTTCCCTCGCCGTTATTTAAAAATCTCTCACCGGCCATTGAAATCGTGCCTTCACACGTAACAGCAAGAAGCCGTACGATCCATTTTGGAAACTTAACCCATTTCATGTTACCCGCGGTTGAGCCACTCAGCATTGCATTGCAAAATGAAGAATTGAGTGCTCCCGTTTCTTGTTTTTCCTTTTCCAGTTCCCGGTTCGTTTTCTTTTCTTTTTAAAAAATCAATCTGTTTGGTTGTATTTCTTTGATCCCCGAATTCCTACATTTGGATCTTAAATTTCTGATTCTTTGATTTGTGAGTACAATTCGATTTCATTCCAAATAAGCGCGCTAATTGGCTGGGTTGATTTAATTGCAGCATTTGATTTAGTTGTTTGGATCCGATTTGAGCTCTCTACATCAGTTTCAACCTTGTACGCAACAATGAATCCTTTCTCGTCTGGTACTCGTCTACGGTGAGCATCGATTCCCAGCGTTACCCTTTTCTTATTTTAGTTCCGCCTTTCCCTTTTAATTTGAAAATCCGATCAAGAACATGGGATTTTCTTATTAGAATGGATTTTTCTTATGGAAACAGCTGCTTTTCCCCCCTATTCTAAATTGCGGATGTTTTTATTGCCATGACTGAAATTTGGGAGTTCGATTTTAGTCTGTGCTACTTAAAAAGATGATTGCGTCTGAATTTAGATCCAAAGTGGAGATTGTTAGCTTTTCTGGTTTCACAATTTGGCTCTTCTAGTTACTTTTCCCCTTTTTTATATATGCTTGAGTTAGTTGCATGCACCTATGGATGCCAATGTAGAAATCCCTAGCATACCCATTTAGTTATTGGTTTGAGAGTAGCTTAATCTACCTTGTCATGGGCATTCTCCGCTCTCTGAATTAGTTACTAAGTTTTGTCTATATTTTATTAGTGTGAAGGTCTCAATCTCCTTGTCTTTAGCCGTTAGATAACTTTATTTTGAGGTGCTTCCTCTATGGAGTGATGAGTTTTGGGTGCTGCTTTTAAGGAACAAATTGGTAAGTGTGTTACATTCTTCCTACCTAACCCTGAGTGAAAGGCCTATTGTTGACAAGAACTGATTATATACAATGGAGAAAGTTATCTTTTAGTAACTAATTAATATCCATATCAACCTAAAAAACTCAGGGTTAGGCCTATTGTTGACAAGAACTGATTATATACAATGGAGAAAGTTATCTTTTAGTTTTATGTAACATTAGATGGAAATCGAAAAAGGGACTATGGATCTCACATCCTGTTGCTTTTGTTAAGTTGTGTTATCCAACATTTGTTGATTTTATGTTAAAGTTGGAACCTTCACCTATTTGTCTATTGGTTAGGCTGGGGGCTTTAACATGGTACTAGAGCTTAGGTTCTATTATGTTGTTCTTTTGCCCAACTCCAATTGAGGTTGATGAACCCTCGAGAGGTTGTCTATCCGTAGGCCTTGTGAACCTCATGTGAGGGATAGGAGTGTCAAAGCGCGTAACTAGATGCATCTATGCCTTGCACCATAGAGTTAAGCACCAAAAGCTCCTCAAACCCTATAAAGCAAGCACATGCTTGGTGCGCCTAGGCGTGCTCTTTTTATAAGCTGACAAGCATAAAAAAGTAACTTGATTGGAGTTCTCTTTATAGTTTCTTTTATTGCTAACTTTTTTCATTAGATGTACCTTTACTAGTAAGAAAGGGTATCAACAAACAATAGATGGAACATAAAGAAATTATGCATGTTGGCCGCCAAAAAAACTACATGTTTTGTAGATAATCTGGACATTTTTTAGGGTTCATTGTCATAATTATATATCTTAAGCTTATTATACACATATACATATTGTACCTTATTTCAATTTGGCTAGAACTTCTTTTTTCCACCTCGTGCAAAAGTCAATATAAGGGTTCTAGCATCTATAATGCTTGAAGGGGATTATTAAGTCTAGTTATCTCGCGTCTGTTACGTACGAGGTTCTTTGCAGTCTTATATTAAAGTTTGGGCCCTTTCATTTATTGCTAAATGGTTGTAGGTTGATTGCTTAACATGGTATCAGAGGCCAAGTGTGTTACATTCTTCCTACCTAACCCTGAGTGAGGTTGTCCACACATAGGCCTTGTAAGCTACACATGAATGGGAGTATTAACCGGTGATACTCCCTATGTGTTAAATGCTTGGTGATGTTGTTCTTCTTGCCTAGCCTCTGTGATGTTGGCGACTATATTGAAAGTTAAGCCCGTCACCTATTGCCATTTAATTTTAGGTTGGATGCTTTGATAGTTTGAAAAGTTTCTTCTCAGTTAGGACCTATGGCTGGTTTCTAAGAATACTTTTGCTTTTTCTTAAATGATTTATAAGCGGGTAAGAATTCATTTTTTGTGCATTTTTGTCCTAGGTAATATTCTTCAATAGAAATTAATGACTTGACTATAGTTCATATGGATATTGATTGGCAATGGTCAAAATCATTACTGCAATGTAGGGACATGATACGGTCTATACGTGCATGCAAAACTGCTGCTGAAGAACGGGCTGTTGTAAGAAAAGAGTGTGCTGCTATTCGTGCTGCAATTAATGAGAATGATCAAGATTATAGGCACCGTAACCTAGCAAAGCTTATGTTCATTCACATGCTTGGATATCCCACTCATTTTGGCCAAATGGAGTGCCTAAAGTTGATTGCATCAGCTGGATTTCCAGAGAAGAGGATTGGATATCTTGGTCTAATGTTGCTTCTAGACGAAAGACAAGAAGTGTTGATGTTGGTAACAAATTCATTAAAGCAGTATCCTGCATGTAAAATTTTCTCAACCTTAATTTCTTCCTATTTTCTTTCTCCTTTATCATTTCTGTTCCGGATGAGTAACTTTGCCCCTGATATGCTGGTGTTACAAAGGGTAGAAATAAGAAAAGGGGAGATATTCTTTACTTTGCAGGAACCTTAACTTATATGCAGAGATCTTAACCACTCAAACCAGTATATCGTAGGGCTTGCTCTTTGTGCTCTGGGAAATATTAGTTCTGCAGAAATGGCCCGTGATCTTGCACCAGATGTAGAAAGATTGCTGCAGTTTAGAGATCCAAATATCCGGAAGAAAGTAAGTGCATCCTATCTTTATCCAAGTGCCTGTTAGCTACATATTCTGATTTCAATGATATGCCAAGTGAAGGGGGTAAGGGAAGTCTATTCTAGGATTTGTGAATTTCTTACTCTAGAACACTGCTGATTATCCCTCTTAGAAGATATCAACTTCTCCATCCTCCTTTCTTCTACAGGAGTTGGAAAGTTTTGTGCTGTTTTGTTAGACACTTCTAGTATCATGGCTTTTCTTCTTTATTTGTTTTGAATAATGCCTTTGTAATTTGTCAATACAAATGTTAAAAGCACCATGTGAATCCATTATGCAGGTACTGCATGCCTCGTGACTGAGATCTCAATTGTAACAAGTAATTATGTTCCTACTTCATGAAAGTGTGATATTTTGTTTAATTATGTTCCTTGACCTTCGTATGGCCTGTACTTTTATGAAATCAGGATATTTTTTGACCATTTATCTTATTCAGAAGAATTTACTACATGTAATCACTCAAGGGGAATATGACAATATATGATAGACCTTGAGTCTGAATTCTGATGTGTTACCGACTCTAAGAAACTCTTTCTTGTTTGATGATTTGAGGGAACTACATCTATTGACTGTTGCCGGCTATTCCGTGAAGTCATTTTTTTATGTACTAAATGGGTTCATCTAAAATTACTCATATTACTGTTGTTGGATTGGTTTGATTAAACAGGTTTCCTGCTGTTATTTTCTTTCCCCCTGCCAATTGGCTTTTTGTTTATGAATTCTCATCATGCGCATAGGTTTTTGGTTATCTCTAATTTCTTTGTATTCTGACTGCAATCTTTGACTCCTCGACTCTATCTGTCGTTTGTAGGCAGCTCTGTGCTCCATACGGATCATAAAGAAAGTTCCGGATCTGGCTGAAAACTTTATGTATCCTGCTTCTTCACTACTTAAAGAAAAGCATCATGGAGTCCTAATAACTGGAGTTCAACTATGTACAGATCTTTGTAAAGTGTGTTCTGAAGCCCTTGAATATTTTAGAGAGGTAATTGGTTATGGCTTTATTAGCTTTTTTTTTTCATTTCAATGTAATTCTCTGCCTAACAAGAGCTGTGACTATGAAAAGAAAATGTAATGAGTAGAATTTCTTTTAAATACTTTGTTCCTCATTTCCTGCTAGTGTTATATGATTATGTTCTATACCAGTGAAAAGATAATAGCTTCTTTTATCATCAATGCAG